>BEXV01001067.1:1625-11979 GCA_003118195.1 Hemicentrotus pulcherrimus | reverse complement strand
GGGGGGAGGACTCAGAGAAGGGAAGTTTTTGATTTTTTTTTGTTTCTCTTCATTAATCTACCCTAAAATAGACTCAGAGCACACTCACACCAACCCATTTCCCTCGCTCACAATATCTCCCACAGTACCTCATTGTCACTCATCAACATTCACCGGCCCCCATCCCTCGCCCACATTTCACAAACCTAACTCACAACCATGGTTATGTGGCCACATTCATGAATGCCAAACACACTTTCCCATACCCATATACCTCATACACACATGCGCCTTTTTAATCCACCCACCTTCCCCCATCCTCACTTATCCCAACTTAAACCACTTTCACCTTCTCTTACCAACGTACTTACCTAACACTAACCCACCCTACCCCCATCCCAAACTTACCCACAACTCTCTACTCCTCCTATACCCATGCACCTACCACTCACCCCACCCTTTTAACCCACACTCCTACTTCCACTCCACTCCCACTCACCACACCCTCCCCCATCCTAGACTAACCCACACCCGTTAGGCCCCGCCCCAGACACCTACCCCCTGGAGATCTACCCCGGATAACTTCCGCCAGTCAACTACCCCCTAGGAAAACAACACCTTAGGACAACCACACTGTAGGACGACTACCCCCGGAACAACTACCCCGGATAACTACCCCCAGATTACTACCTCCTATGATAGTTGTCCGGGGTGTTTGTCCTAGAGGATGGCTGTCGTAGGGGGTAGTAGGGGGTAGATGTCCCGGGGTAGTCCTCTAAGAGGGTGTCTGCCCTAGTAGGTAGTTGTCCTAGGTGGTAGTCGTCATAGGGGGTAGTTGACTGGGGGTAGTTATCCGGTTGTGGATGTCTATAGTGCTATAGGGTTGGTGTCCTAGAACCGGCAATTTCAATACCTTGTTATACATAAATATCTCATGGGAATCGTGTTAGGATTGCGTAATACATAGTTGTTATGTTCGCAGACCGACAAGGTATCGTAGAGAGCCTTCGACTTATTTCTCGAAAGTCTTTGCTATCAAATTGTGTTCTCCTAATTCACCTTCAATGATCTTTATCATAATCAGTAACATTTATCATATATGGGGTCATGTTGGGTCAAGGGTGAGGGGTCAATTCTATCTGGACATCCAATCCTCCCAAACTTAGGCTTGCGACCAACAGGCGGCTTCCTGGGAGCTTCATACATGGGACTGGGACCTTCCTGATCATTGCCCTTTGTAAACGACAGGTCTGTGTACACCTGGTACACCTCCTCCTATGGTGTTTTCCGGTACATCCAAGTTCATGTATATCAGTTCACCAGGAGCTTCCTTTCCAAGGGTCTCTGAGGGCTTCTTAGGAGGTGAGGTGAGATTCAGGTACGCTGATGCTGCTTCAGTCGTCTCCAGCTTTTTAAGTCTATGATATCCATAGAGGCCTAAAAGCAGGAACAGTACATACGACGCCGCCAATAATGCTCCAAGTACTATAGAGACAAGTGAGAGTGTTCGACATTTCTCAGCTGATGATACTGAGTTAACAGTCGTGCCTTGAGAGACATGTTCTGATTGCCCCAATGAGGTTGTTAGGTCAAATGATGTCGGCGATATCAGAGCACCTGTAAGAAAGAGAGAAAAAAAAGACATGAATTTATTACATTTTTAAGTGCTTATGACCTTTTTGCTAAAAATCCTTCAAAATTAGTTTCTTAATGTCACATGTAGGGATACGGATGTGAGCGCGAGTTGCAAGAGAGTTCCCCCCCTCCATCTTTTAACGATAGGTCTAGCTGATCAGACCTCAATCAAAACGAAGAACTCAGTATGCATGGTATAATAAATCAAACCAAAATTATCAAAGTGCATGGCCACATTTGAAAGACCAAAAACGTTGCAGAGTTCTGTCAATAAAGCACTCCTGACACTGCTACAATTCTGAATTGAAGTTACATCAAAGAGGTAGAATACTTAGCCCTTAGATGCTATCGTTTAAGACGGACCTCAGTAGTATCCGAATGGTTAGAACGAGAAGATAACATTTTTGAGGGTATGTCATGCATAAAGCATACACCTACACAACATCTTCCAATGCCTTTTAATGATAATACGAATAATAATAGCAACACGTATAGCGGTTAATACTTATGTTTCGAAGTGAAGTCCATTTACTCCGGCATTATCCTTATTGAATGTACCTTCACATCTTTTGAACAGCTGTCCACATAATCAGGATATATGAGTCATGTGCGAAGATGCAGATGGTTGCTCTCTTCATTTCACTTTAGTTCAGTTTATATGTCATTCTCACTAAAAAAAGTACATAAAATATATACACAACAGAGTAATAAAAGGTTCAATAGAAATCAGGACATAGTGGCAAATTCTTTGAATTCGCAAAATTTGGTTAAAACTAGGATTTTAAAACGTGCACTATGTGAGCGGGGGGGGGGGGAGTTAAAGGAAATAAATATTTAAACATATATTGATATGATATGTATGATCACGCACAGGCCCGCCCCCCCCCATGTGGTGTGTATGGAGGAAGACAGTGGGAGGGTAATGTGAGGGGTAGCCGCGAGTGTGAGTAGGACGGAGTAGGCCTAACGGTGCGGTTTACTTTATGATGGGTGAGGGTGTAGTGAGTGGGACTGGAGAGGAAGTAGGGGTGGGCTAAGTGGTAGGTTGCTTTGGTGAGTAGGTGAATGTGGTTTAAGTTGGGATAACTGAGGGTGGAGGAGGTGGGGTAGGGTGGGTGGATTAAGAAAGCGCGTGTGGGTATGATGTGTATGGGTATGGGAAAGGGTGTTCGGTATTCATGAATGTAGCAACGCATCCATTGGTGTGAGTTATGTTTGTGAAATGTGGGCGAGGGAGGGGAAGGTGAATGTGGATGGATGAGAATGAGGTACTGTGGGAGATATGGGTTGGTGGGAGTGTACTTTGAGTCTTTTTAAAGTTAGAATAATGAAGAAGAAAATAATATATATTCGAAAAAAACTTCCCTTCTATGATCTGCCCCCCCCCCCCCTCCTTTCTGTCTCTCCCCTCTCTCTCTCTCTTTTCTCACTCTATCTCTTTTGCTTTGTAACTCGATCATACATCCGCTTTATTAAGACTTACATAGTTGCAAATTAAGAGAAAAAACACTAATAGTTTTGTAAAAAAGACTAAACTGCACTTCACGTGCTATTCAATGAAGAACTAAACTATATTTAGATGCATAGGCATCTGACAGCATGCAAGGTTGTTATGAACATTTCTTCAAAAAACTTAAAGACTTTTAAGATGTATAACAAATATTTAGATGTAAGTAGTACGATCCTAATGCTCCCTCTTTTCCCTCTCTCTCTCTTTCTCTCTCTCTCTCTCTCTTTCTCTCCCTTTCTCTCTTCACTTCATTTTCCCTTTAGTCTTTCTTAATGCACATTAAAAAACACAATCTGTTTTGCAAGAGATAAGCCTCCCCTTCTCGTGCTCTTAAAAGGAAAACTATACTTATTTAGATGCGTGCATGTGACAGCTTGCAAGTTTCTTCAGAACCTTAAAGACTTGCGATTTAACGCGTATATTTAGATGATATATCCTTAAGCTCCCCCTCTCTCTCTCTCTCCCTCTCTCTGTCTATCCCTCTGAACAATCTCTCCCTTTTATAACAATTGCATCTAATTTCACATACTTTTGATTTCTAATTAATTTTCCTTTCACCTGTTTCCTATGTCTGTTTTTTATATTTTGTTGTTTCTTTGAATATTTTTGTTTGTCTGATTTGTTTTAGTTTAGCGCTGGATAACCGAAACAAACCTAGCAACATATGAAATGGCTCTTACATCAAGGAGGAGGGGAGATGGGGGGGTGGAATTGACACACACACACACACACACACATATATATATAGTGCGTCCCGGAAAAACGAAACCGAGAAGTATCGATGTCCTTTTATAACTTAATCACAACTATCATTAATGAATGATACATATTTGGAAAGCTTAGAGTCTCCTCTTTCATGTGATGCTATTCAGATGATGGGTATTTTACGCATAAGTGATTAAAAGCAATTTGAAGGAAGGAAACCAAAAAGACATTTGGCGGGCCGTATCTGAATTTCTAGAAAGTTGAGTTTCTGCCCTTTCATCAGGAAAAATGAGCGAGGAATGACAAAGTTCTGCTTGTTTAAAGTAGTGCTTGCATTTCCAATATGTTATTAAACGAATTCGTTTTCACTTGCTGCCTGCCGTATCAATAAACGAAATTAACAAAAGACTTAACTCCGTTTCGTTGACAATCAGCCGTAGACGAGAGTCTTCATGCATAGCTGATTTTCAACGAAATGGAGATAAGTCTTTTGTCGAATCTGCTTTTTGCTACGGCAGGCACCCAGTGAAAACGAATTCGTTTGTTAAAATTATGAAAACGTAAGGGCTACTTTAAACAAACAGAACCTTGTTATTCCTCGCTCAATTTTCCTGATTGAGGTTTTTCTGGGACGCACTGTATATATACATATCATAGATCATGATTGAATAGCCATCTTGGACTCCATCTTGGATTTCCAGGTGTCCTGATGGCCATAACCCATTTAAGTAGTATGAATGGATTCTTCGACCACCAGAACCAAGGTAAAGACACTAAAATACCATCCCTAAGATAGATGTATCACGATTTGTCGCTAATTTAAAGAAATGCGGCTAACTTTGACGCCATATTAAAGAATAACAAACATCGGGGTTTGATTTTCTGAGATATTTAATTTGTGTTCCTGATGTCAAACACTACCGAAAGCGCTGTAATACCATTTGTTGCAATATTTGAGCCGAACCCCATATTGACCCGAGTACCTGTTGTTGTAAATCTACTATGCCTCTGTGTTTTGATCTTTAAAAAAAAAATGATTCTGTAAATGCAGACTACAATGCAATGAAAAAGTTTCGCTCCTAATATTTTTTGGGGGAGTGTCGAGCATGCGCAGTATTATTATCTATAAGGATATCTTGAGTGGTTTGGCAGTTTGATAATTTCTCATTCCTGTAGATTAGTATAAAGGGTTGAACTCGATTGAGGAAATAAAGACTAAAATATTTTTGCCTTCACATCCTTGCTTTGATGGGCTGATAAACATCGAACTCGACCTTTCGGTAGATGTCTTACAATCTTTCTTTTATTAAATCAGTCATTCGGCATCTGATCTGATCTGGATTTTAATTAGGATAAGAATGAAGGCCCTGCCCTTGGTGTTTTATCCCGTGGTGATCATAATCGCCCTGAGCATGAGAAGTAAGTCTTAAGAGTCTTGGTTATGAAATTATGTCAGCTATCGGTCCCATACGTGACCTGATTTGGTTTGATTTCATTTATCATACGGGCAATTTTTTTATTTTTTTATTACAGGAGTTCTATAATCGAAGTCAGATTTATTAACGAGCAATACAACTACGTTTAACTGTTGATTACTTTTGTTAGTTAGTCTTGATCCCTAAATATTCGGTATAATGTAAGGTTATAGCCTACTGATTGATTAAAACTACTATGTATCGAATTAATGATCAGATACATACGTGTATATCACAGATGTAAATGTAAATATATACGAACGTGCGTCACATTGACAAAACTATGTCCATTTTATGAATATTTCATCCTCTACCAATTTTGCTACATTATTTCATGATCTCTAGAAAATTGGCCTGCGTATAATGCAGACAATGATTTTGATTTTTCTAGAAAAATAAAATTACTCACTTTCATACCATCATTATTTCGTCCTTTAATATGTTTAGTAGTACACGGCGTAGCTGCAGTGGGGAGGTGCCATTTTTAAGGAGAGATTGACCAACCAGGTTTGAGTTGGGCACACAAATATTCTCTATCTTGGTATTAACCGGGAAGAGAGAACTGGCTCACAGTCCTAAATACATGCACCATGACGGTTTGCCCAAACGTTTGGTATTCAGAAACATTATCGTCCAGAGCCCCCATGCTTTGTACACCCTGAGTATGCCTGGTATGTGGTGTTGAAAGTAATATCATATTGTTAAAACCGCAGTTTAGAGTCCCTACACAAGTACATCTATGATGGTTAGTTTCATTTCGGATATAGCTACTTCCGATATCGAGTTCCTTTATTTACTCGGATGAAAATTAAAGTGCAATTTAAACAAAATGTTTTCAACAATGTTAGCTATAAATCGGAGACACGTACAGAAATATTTCTAGAGCCCCTTTTTGGTAAAATTAAATCTTTACTCATGAATGAAAGCTAACAATAATTTTCACTATGTATCGAAAAAAAATCTTTTTCCGATGTATTCTCTGATATGTTGATAGCACTAGTAAAGAAATATGAAAATAAATGAAAAGTGAACTGAACATTTTAAAGGTAATACAAAGTTTTGGTATGGGCTTATGAAATTATGAATAATAGATTCTTTATATTGTATAGCTCCCTCTCAAGGTCGATTAGCTACTCCCGTTTGGAAATTGTATATCACACCTGCATATTCTGAGATTTTTATGGTCGCAGCTACTACTGTACGGCCGTAGGCACTATTTGAAATTCATCAAAATTTATCGGGAGCACCGATAATTTTTTATATTCAATTTTTAGAAAACAGAAACAGGGGCATCCAAATATGTCAAAATTGTAAAGAATCACTATCCGCCCAAATTTCGACATTTCCCAAAAGTTTGTATTACCTTTAACTACTANATGCTGAATATTATTATATTCATCGTTATTATAATGATTACAATCATTACAATTATTATGAAAATTACAAGTAGAAGTAGTAGAAGTAGTACAGAGACGGAACTAGTTTTTTCCACGAGCCGCGTGAAGCTGTGGGTTTTTTGTTTTTGTTTGGTGCTATTTTAACCCCCTCCCCCCGTAAAGCTATGGTCACAACTCAAACCCGCGACCCTCCGATTTGTAGCCTGCTCTGTCGCCGCTGGATTTTGGTCATCGCCCAACGATTTTTGAGAAGTCGAGCCCCAGCGAGGCCTGTCGATTTACGTCGCCGGTCGTTTTTAGTTCAAAACTGGGCGAAATCGGGGAGCTTCTCCGGGCGGCGTCTCGGCAGTGACCGATTGATGACCCACCGATTCTTATATTACGCACAACCAGCCGGCCCAAGTATTGTTATTTTTAATTAAATAATGAATTAATGGTCACCTTGTTTTGTTTTGTTTTTAAAGTGGAACCGAATTGGTATGATCGTATTGGCTAAATTTCACACATTTTGGGGTCTAAAATTACCTTCATAGCAATTCTAGGTTCTAGAAGGGCACTAGAAATGTCATAGATAAAAATATGAGCAATAACCATGCACTTTGAAGGTATTTGCGGTCTGAAAACAGAACTCAACTCTCCCTTTAATAGCCCTTACACTGGTCTACTATGTTACAGTTACTTTATGTTTGCTAATTTTCTTACATACATACAAAAACAAGTGCAGTGCATTGATGCAGATAGTAATTGCTCTACATTACTGTATGAGTTTGTGTAGTGCTCGCTAAACTAAAACCAAAATAAACTAAATTCTTTCGAGCTTATAATTTGACATCTAATAATTATGGTTGAATTAATGTTTCAACTATCCTCTTTGCCTCCAAATTTGACTTTGAAGAAATCCCCATAATTCAGGATACTCGGATACAAGGAAGTTTGGTCCTCAAAAACAATATTCAGTCATGATGTTTTTCGTATTACTTCAGATGGCCACTTTATTGCGTTATCATAATTTGGAACTCAAGGTTCAGTACTTTTACTGTACATGTCAACCATAATTTTAACCTTTGACTTTAAGGGAAATATATGACCTTCACGTATGAAATTCTTCATGATTTGTTCATTCAAGTTATGAAAGGATAAATAAGAACATTTCAACCAACTTAGATAACAATAATAATAATGTTAAATTACTCATTGCTGATGTAGTATCGAAAATGATATCGCTATTGATATTCGTTTGTCTCGCAATGTGGTCTATAAGGAATCTGAAAGATCACGACGTTTCGTGCGCCGCTGCAACACTTCATCAGGTGATAATAATCAAATATACCATGCACTGAGAGGCTCTAGTTGAAATTATGGATCGAGGTGGCAGAAATAGCACTATTTTCTGAGGGGCATAGCCCCGAAGAAAATAGTGCTATTTCTGTCGCCGAGGAATCCATTATTTCACTAGTGGCTTGAAATAGTGCATGATATATTTGCTTTATATTTTTCAAACTAAATGTCTGGTATCACTTCGTTACATTCCGAACGTTTGACTTCATGAATGGCTGGCATATATGTTTTTTTTTTTAAACTTTATTCTTATGTCACCCACATTTGACCGGGTACTGCAAAAGCATGTTGAATTTAACCTGCGCACAATTATATTAACGCGCATTTAATAAGATGCGCAAATTGCGCATTACTTTTGACTGAACATGTGATGTCACAATGCTTATGACGTCATCCATGGTATAGTGTTATGGTATAGTTTGCACTATACCATAGATGACGTCATATATAACACATTTTACTCTTCAGTAGCATCATAGCAATGTTATGTTTGGTCACATGATGCTATGTTGACCAATCACTGAACAGGATTTCATTAATCAAAAATATAACAACTTATGTAAGCAAGCGTATGTTTATACTCTACGGGAAGACCGGCGCTGGTCCTCCTGTAGAGTATAAAACACGCTTGCTTTTAAGTGTTGATCACCTGACAATGTGTTGCAGCGGCGTACGAAACGTCGTGATCTTTTAGATTCCTTATTGACCAAATCGCGAGACAAACGGATATCACTAGCGATATTATTTACGATAATAATAATATTATAAGTAATAATGATTCTACTAATAATAATCAAATATACCATGCACTGAGAGGCTCTAGTTGAAATTACGGATCGAGATGGCAGAAATAGCACTATTTTCTGAGGGGCGTAGCCCCGAAGAAAATAGTGCTATTTCTATCGCCGAGGAATCCATAATTTCACTAGTGGCTTGAAATAGTGCATGATGTATTTGCTTCATATTTTTCAAACTAAATGCATGGTATATTTGTTACATATAATTTCGTTACGATCCGAACGTTTGACTTAATGAATGGCTGACATAATGGTTTTTAACTTTATTCTTATGTCACCCACATTGGGTCGGGTATTAGAGAAGTTTACAATTGTCAATTTAACCTGCGCACAATTATATTAACGCGCATTTAATAAGACGCGCAAATTGCGCATTACTTTGACTGAACATGATATACGTGATGTCACAATGCTTTACCTTATCTATGCCGGCATCCATGGTATAGTGTTATGGTATATAGTGCACTATATCATAGATGACGTCACATATAGCACATTTTACTTATGAGTAGCATCATAGCAATGTTATGTTTGGTCACATGATGCTATGTTAACCAATCACTGAACAGGATTTCATTGATCAAAAATATAATAATAAATAAAGTTGTAATAGTAGTTGTAGTAGTAGTAGTAGTAGTAGCAGTACTAGTAGTTGTAGTAGTAGTAGTAGTAGTACCTATACAAGTTGTAGTAGACGTGGCAGTGTTCATAGCATTTAATATACCTATATAGAAATGTTGTTATTATTCATAAAAGGGAACAAATGTATTTCATTGATTCTGGGCATGGAGCATCATACTTTTTAAAGATGATTTGAATATTCTTTATTGTGTCTATCAAGTTCCTTGTGTCTTTGGTCTGGAAGTTCGTCTAATCGGAGGACCTGACAGCTACAGTGGTCGAGTGGAGGTTCGTCATGATGGTGTCTGGGGTACTGTCTGTGATGACAGATGGGACATCCAAGATGCAAACGTCGTCTGTAGAATGCTTGGCTTTGAGAACGCATCGATGGCCACTGGTTATGCATCATATGGAGAAGGCTCAGGCAGCATCTTCCTGGATAACGTCCACTGCCTTGGACCGGAGACTGATCTAGGAGAGTGCCGTCACAATGGGTTTGAAGTTCATGATTGTCAGCATTACGAGGATGCGGGCGTTGTGTGCTCTAAAGAGGGTATATATTATCATTCTCTTTTAACAATACCAAAGTATAATGATAAGTTTGTATGGCCACATTTGTATATAAGACCAACGAGTTGCACTCCTACACTGCTACACTTCTGAAGAAGAATCATTAGTTCTTAGATGCTATCGTTGAAGTCGGAACCCCCAAAACAGTAGCTCAATTGTTCTATCGAAAAGATAACATAACTTTCCATGCCTTTTTTTTCACCGACCAGCTGAGTCGGCGCTTAATTTTCCTCAAAAAGTAGATTTAAAAAAAAAAAGTGCTGACCCCCCTCCCCCCCCCCCCCCCCCCCCCCCCCCCCCCCCCCCCCCCCCCCGCCCCGCGCCCCC
>BEXV01001066.1:122423-136295 GCA_003118195.1 Hemicentrotus pulcherrimus | reverse complement strand
CTTTAAGTGAGGTATATAACAACAGATATTTTGTGTGATTTTCTTTTTTCATGGTGAACTAATGACCCCGCCACCCATTTCTCCATGTTGTGACACCCAATTTGATATGAACACCCACTTCGGGGATTCAGTTAATACGACCTGTTCAATATTTTTTATATCCGTGAGTAATTTTCTTCTCTTGAGTATACATTAAATTGAAGAAATTGGCAATTTGCTGCCGAACCAAGCATAATGTTTTCATCGAACCATGATTTTATCATTTTAAATGCCAATGCCAATCATTTGATAGGTATCACTCTTTGCATAACCTTTGGCTCATATTCACAGCAGGCCAGGTATGGCAATGGGGAGAGGGAGCTGGAGTCACTCGTCGGATAAAATGCGAATTCACAAGGGCTCTAATGGGAGGGGAGAGAAGATTGTAGCAACTTCTTTTCACTTTCGCTCCCCTCTCCCCCTCCCCTTTCCCCGTTTATCTCTCTCTGCCCCCTCTCTCTTTCTTACTCTCTCTATTGCTCATGCTCCCTCCTGCTCTCGCATACTCCCCTCTCCTCTCACTCCTTCTCTCTCGCTGTCAGTCTTTATTTTACTTCCCCCTTTTCACCATTCGGTGGGGAAGGGGCGTGTCAACTACGACGATTACCAACGAGAAACAAATAAGCAAGCTTCCTACCACGTCAGTGACCTTTATCGAAAGGATCGTTTGGTATAAAGAAGATAATACATGCTGAAACATAAAAACAGTACAAGATGTACATTGCAAAGTCTATCAATGCCCTTCTTAAGTGTTGAGAGCCCCAAATTCGCCAGAGGTTTTATGGCAAAGTTCTACCGAAATGTTAACATAATATGAAAGAGGATTTCATTTAAGACACACTTCTGCAAAGATTTTCCCCGAAAAATGTGCTTGAAAACAAATATCAATAAAAGAATACAGAATCTGGGTTTTCTGTTGTGCGCAAAAGACCTAAACTTTTTAATCTTTCGTCAATGTTCGACGTCAAACACATTTGTTTTGAAAATCCTTGAGGGGCTCCAAGCACCTCAGAGGGGCTTTAAGTAGTGGTTTTAATTTGTACCAATTAAGATTTTGAAAGCTCATGGAATACTAAGAGGAAGACTTTCGAGAAGACAACTAGTGCTCATTGCTCATTTTTTCCACATTTCAGTAGGCATGGCATTGGCTGGAAACTGTTATTTGAGTTCACGGTTGCCTCAGGTTGAATTTCGAAAGTCTCGATCGTGGTCTAAACTTTTTTTTGCTCATCTACCACCTCCTCGGGAAGATTGTTTGAAAGGAGTTGATCGTTAATTTCCACGTGCGGTAGGTAATAATTCTCTGAGATCAGACTTGGAGGAAATACCATGGATAGGTTTACAAGTCTCGCACAACGCAACCCGTAGTCCCATCAAGAAATACCTCACAGAGAGTCTCCGGTTGAGGGCAATTTAAAATGAGTGTTTTTCCATGTGCGGCGATTGGTGGAAATTGCAGAGCGTTATGTCGCTTGTTCATAAAACTGAAGGCCAATCCTGGTGACACCTGCATGGGTAAACACCTGAATGGTGTCGAATTTCTCTTAGAGCCCACTACCATGCATCTTTAAATTGATCTTAGAGGCAACCTTTCTGTGGCGTATGTACCTTGTTATCGCTCTTATTCCCTCGTTATTTGACTTGTCAGTGAGTAAAAATAAACATATTGCCATCAGAAACTAGCACCATATAAACCGGTTTAAGGATAACACTTTACTCACCCCNCCCCCCCCCCCCCCCCCCCCCGAGAGAGCAACACGGGGGAAGGGGAGGGTAGAGGGGAGGGAAGGTGAAAAGAAGTTGCTACAATTTTCTCCCCCTTCCATTAGAGGCCTCGTCATTTCATCCAACGAGTAACACCAGCAGCCCACCTTCCCTCACTACAACGCATTTGTGTGCCTTTAATATTCAGTTTGAGGTATTGGGTTTTCCCCTTTTGCGCAACTTGATGATATAATTATCAAGATTATGGAAAGGTGTATTAAGGGAACATGTTCCCCTGAAATGTCACATGCAATCGTTAACTATGAATTACCCACTCAATCGGCATAACGCAGGCGGCAGGATTTGTTCTAAATCCCATCAGCCTAATTTCATAAAAATTATAGAGCACTGACTATCCTCCCCCAGACGTCTTGCCGGTGAGTTAGAAAATGTTCCACTAAACTCTCGTTCTCATATGATACAATCAGCTAGCCTATGCAAAATATGCCCGGCAAAAATAAACATAAAATACACTCTTGCGCCAATTGCTCCAACCGAATTCTTAACTTTATTAACTTTATCCCTTGATTTAGCCATGCTCATTACCCTTAACCCTTATATAAAACCTCAACTGCGACCGAAAGCCTAAACCCCTATGCTAGTGATGAAACAAAGCCCGGGGCATTCGACGCCGGAGGAGATGTCGTCAAACAAGCATCGAGCCCTTCTCTTGCACACCTATGTACCTTATATCCTACAGATGAGTGAGTGTGATATAGAATCATTTATACTCGAGAATAGGGACTTTTAGATTCGCACGAAGACAATGGTGATTGCTACGACCGACGTCCTTTTAATGCAGTGTCTTGAATGGACGTCACACGTATCAGTCCACGCAAATCTAAAAGTCCCTAATGATTGCAAGGAGAACACCCTGCGTGCACCGGGCCTTTTGTGGATATTTCTCAAGATCACCTCAATTTGGCCATCCATGCAGACGAAAGGGTATATTTTTTTGCTGCGGCCGGGGAACTCGTCAAAAGTAAATGCGCCCTCAGTGTATGAAATATGCTCAACATATTATCATCGGAAATCTGCATACATTAACTATTTGCGATATTTACTATCACTCTGATGGTAACCAGGGATTAAGGGGCATGATGAGGCCAATGGTTTAATGCCATACTTTATTCTAGAAGCAAAATCCCATTTAGCGCCATCTCAGGTCATCTGTAGCAGTATGGTCCCGTATCTCGCTGCTTTTCTAGGTCCGCTTTTAGTTCTCGCTTCGAGTCCTTTGTCTGCGATGTCGGAATTAGGTATTTTGATTTGCACGTCGACATAGTGAACTGCTATGTGTGACGTCCTGTTAAGGCACTGGCAGTGCCTTTAAAGGATGTTACAGTGCCTTCAGAGGACGTCACACGTGGTAGTCTACTATGTCGACGTCTAAAAGTCCATATTGGGGTACGCACTGTTGACATGTGCACGATGAGATGGCACTGTGCATTAGACAGTACGCTAGGGCAGAAAGTTTAAATTAAAGAGATGTTTGAGTTCTGGTAAGACTGAAAAAAGAGAGCTTTAACAAAAAAGTATTTTCTAGATTAGTGCAGAAAAACACAATGAAAGAAATGCCTCTTGAAAAATGTTTGTATACATACTGCCTTATAGTATTCGAAATATAATTCTTCTTAATGCAGAATAAACAGCAAACGTCCTCTTTTTGTTTTGCTTTTGTTAAAAGGTGAAGCCTCCAAGCTATCCAACTTTGAAGAAATAAAAACCCTTTAAGTTGCATCAGATGTAAAAATGACAAGAAGTACTGTCAATATCAATATCTTTTCTGTCGACCATGATAGGGAACGTCCGATCTGATTATAATCTAATATCATTATTCATGAGAAACATGGAAATTTAATTGCGGTATTTTATGTCGTCTATGCTTTCTCATTTTGACTCGTTAGCAATTTAGCATGTCTATACCAAAATATTAACGAGATCATACTTTGTAAATCATTTGAGAGAATGGGTAAATTGAATTTTCGGCGAAAGGAGACACAATGCAATTAATCAACAAAACTGTCACGAGTGCAATTTCATTAGCTGTTAATGATTTCGCACCGGTGGGATATATGTTGCCTTTTCCTTGTAGTTTTATATGTACTTTGTATGACCTTAAGGTTAATTTTAATTTATTCGTGTTGTCTTCAGTATAATTGGACGCGTTGAAGCCCCATTGCACTACTTATAGCTTCTTGCGCGTCTTCTATATAGCAGTCAATAATCGTTGACCATCGGTCCCCATGGTCCCCTTTTTCTTATGTTATTATGGTAATAATTTCTTTGATTCCATGAAATATTTCGATTTTTTTTTTTTTTGGAACGAATTTGTTAATCAGGGAAATTTTAAGCATTTAAGAAACTGAAATTAAACACCATTGAAATGACGAATCTTCAAAATAACAACGTTGAAAATAGGAAGCCTTCGAATACCGTACGATTTTTAAATAGATGAACATATTATTGCAAACACGTTATAATTTTACCTTCACAAAGAGAAACATCAAGATTAGATGATCCTTTGAATAACGACCTTCCTTCTTTCCCTTACCTAAAAATATATTTCTCGGAATCGAGTATATCATATCTACAGAAAAAAGTACAAACTTTCAGGGTAAAAAACCTGCCGTGCAAAGAGAACGCAAAGATCGACAACACCTCGCATTTACAAATATTACCTTTAACGAGCTTAGTAATGTGCACATTCAATTTCCGATTAATACAATTTGAACTGATCTCCCCATCCCATAATTGATATATAATGGGAGCCTCGTTAGAGTAATTGATCACTTTGACATCCTAAAAATAGAAATATATTTCCGGGTATTTTGACACGTTAAGTGAAATTAAAATGCAGTAAAAATACACGGATGGGTGTTGCAAAGTGCTATCGATCCCATGGACAATGCAACGTTCATTACTCATTCAGATCGATGTAAAAAGCTGATTAATAATTTAGAGTTGGTGCAAGTCACTGCCATGGTTACAATTTAAGTCATCTGGCGTTTTACATCAAATCGATTAGAAATAAGTATTTATCCCAATCCATAACAAAATGTTCAAATAGATATTGTCCAACGATGGAAACGGTCACAACGTAGCAAATGTCAGCAGTGGTGGACTTGAAATGAATTTTAAGTTATAATTTCATGATTCGTTTTTGGGGGATTCACCTTAAGACAACAATTTTTTTTATATGGACTGAAAGCATGCACATTTAATAGGGTTAATTATCAATGGGTTTTAAGAATGGGTTCTACTACTACTACTACTACTACTACTACTACTACTAGTACTACTGCTGCTACTTCTACTACAGAGTCTACGTGAATTACTACTAGTGCTACTCTATTATTACAACTTTAGCTACTACATGTAGTATTGCTACCACTACTACTACTACTACTACTACGACTACTACTACTACTTATACTACTACTCATATATCATGATTGTTTTTATGATACGTAAATCATTCTTTCGTTACTTTTGGCAATAGAATCAGGGTAAATAATACCCTGTAATGCTTCAGATGCAGCATCTACAATTCTACTTTCATTATTTTATCTTATACGTTCTGTTATAAGTTGTGCAAATGTATTTAAATTGAAAAATGGGGTCCATGATTATCAAAGGACCTTTGCTCCGAATGAGATGCGCGTGTGTATGACCTCGTTTCGATGCTAGTATTTCTACGTCAGCCTTTTCCCTGCCCATTAGGCCTGTCATCACTATCTCGAGATTGCCAAATATCCAGCTATTTGAACTATCCCGATCGCAAACTATCCAGCTAATTTGCGTCTTCATTAGACCGAAGTAGCAAATTAGCTGGATACTTGGTCGGGATATTATCCCAAGATATCTTGGGATAGTTCGCAAAATATCCCACTATTTGGCAAAATATCCAGCTATTTGTCCCGTGCGTCTTCACTAGACCGAAGATTCGCAATACGCTCTAACGCTGGGCAAAATGTCTCGAGCTAGTTTCTCAAGATCGAGTTTCAAGTTTTGAGGTCGAATCTCGAGATAGTGAAGACGCGATTTGTTACTTGGGAATTATTTCCCAAATCAGAAATACCGGGCTATTTGGCAATCTCGAGATGATGAAGACGCGCCTATTGATTCATCATCTTCCATCATTTCAATCAAAAGGGTCTCAAATGACCTGTGTTTGTTTGATGAAATCTCATATTCTATTACCCTGGATACTGACGTCCTCGTTGCATCTCTCACTCTTACAATGATTTCATTTGTCAATGGATACGATTTCGCCCAGTACGCACGTATCGAACTCTATACGCGCCTCAGAAGCGTACAATACTGTCCGCCGCACAACCTTGAAAATTGTCTTCAAAAGATTTGCTTATTTTGCTTCAATTCTGCTACAGCAAATCATTTTTTTTCCGTAGATATTTTGCCTGCTGTGATGATGGAAGTGGTATATGGAATTTCATCACCACGTCTACAATTTTGTTTTGATTTCCATTAATAAGGGTACAAGGTTAACAGGTATAAGGTGCCTATTTTTTTCCATGCCCAAAACATGAATAGTTATTTAAATGCGGATAAAATTCGTTTTCATTGTAAAAAAAAGAAAGAAAGAAACAAACAATAAATAAAATACACAGAAATGAATTGTTTCACACAAATTTATCATCACACGATTTTCTGCTACAGGAGGAAAAAAAATGTTCTCTTTTTAAATGCCTCTGACGTCAGAGTAAGAAAATGATCCCCATTGTCCACGCTTGCATGCATAGTTCAGTCTAACGTTGTGCGCCTATCACGGTGACTCTTGCAGAAACTAGTTGTATATGCGGACAACCAGATTACGCCAGACAACAGCAGAGACACGTTAAACTTTTTTTCGCCACTTTTCAATGAAGGTGTCTATTCGTGTCGTCACTTTTTGCTAAAAGTTAGGTGATAACGTCATAAATTTGGGTTTGGATACGTAGTTCTTAATGAACGGCATGTGCAAGGGCTATCGGATGTGAAGTATATCGAAGAAATATAAATTACTTTATTACAGACAGATATATGGGGTCTCGGCCACTGCCAAAGTTGTGCGTTTGTTTGAATAGTGTTCCATGTTCCTCCGCAAATGCAGATAGGGATAAATGGCGACCTGCTATTCCCTTATGTTAACACAAATAATATAGCCGTTGTTGTTTTCAGATTGCAGTCGTCGGTAACACTTTAAACGAATTGACCAGCATCGTAACCAATAAAATGTAATAAGATTTACGAGCCTTAATCGTCGATGAATAATGGACTCCTCAGGAGTAGAATGAATAATTTTAGGATTGCAAATCCATTAACCCGTTGGCTACTGACCGCCCTCAGTCCCGTAATCTTTAATACAGATACAGACAGTTCACGTCTACAATTGGTAAATTGCTGAGGAGCGGGCAAAGACATTTTCAAAGACATTAAATCATGAAAAGCAACTTACATGTCGCTTTTGTTCGATAATAGTCACACTTCAGCAGAATACATTTCTACAAAAAATGTAGCTGTTCCTTTGATACTGAAACGAAAAAAAGAAATAAGGATACAAATATCGATTAAACCATCCGACGGAATGAATTGGTAATTAATGATTGAATTATCCGCTACATGAACATTGTTTACTCTGTAGTATAGTTGTGAAATAATTTCTAATACGTCGTAACAGAAAATATGAGATCAGGAATTAGTCTGATCGTAGATTCAATGGACGGTTGCCACTGAGGAGCAACACGTATCTGATGAACACGATGAATGGATAATTTTCTCCATAAAAAGATGTAGATACGTGGCGGTATATAGGATTTTTCTACAGTGGCTTCTCCTCAAATTTTATATTTGAATCGTGATTGGCTTTGCTGATAGATGTTTTCTGTAAACATAAACCTCTATTTTAACCACTGGGCCCCGACTAAAAATATTAACAAACATTTAAATTTATCATATATCATAAAATGTGCTACTTTAACTTAACTATCAATAGATAATGATTCTATAACAATTATTGCTCAGTGGAGATAGACTGTGCTTTAATACTTTACACCAACACCCAAGCCATGCTAGCTACTTTTTTTTGCTTACAACTAGAGCTATACTGTTTTCAATAAAGACTCGGTGACTCTACATTTATCCATAAACATTTTCGATCAAGAATTAGATTATATTGTCACAATGTTTTCATGAACAAGGGGTAAAGAAAACGCCAACTACAACTCTAAACTCCAAATTCACTGGCAACAGTGTCTTTCAATTTAAACAGTACCACTATATCATCAAGATGGAAATGTCAAATTCAAACATATAAATGTACGACATGGATTTATTATACGGCATAAAACACCTGCATCATGTAAAGAGGTACGGGTCGATTCACTTTCTGTTCCCCCATTCTAAAGGGTTGCAGGTGTGAATAACCAGACAGTCAATGGCTCTTACTGCCAGGAAGGATTGTCTTAAAATGGAAAGGAGGGGGGGGGGATATATTTCTCGCCGAACATCTTCAGTCGGATACGGTCTGACATGGTATAAAAAAGAAAGAAACAAGAAACTGCTTGGAAACAAATGGACAAGGTTCAGTATGTGTAAACTACGGATTGACGTATAAAGTGGCATTTTCTAACGGTGAAAATGAAAATGAATTCATTCAGTCCTTCTGAATTATCACATGCATTCAACACAAACATGGACGTGCGGGACTGCACACATACACACACAAATTCACACACACGTGCACGCATGCATCCTTATGGCAAACTTTTGTCGAAACGTTTCTGCTAGTTCTCTTGATCGAATATGAGTGAAAATTTGTTTAGCTGATATAAAGAGAATGAATAGCACTACTATTTAATCATCTATACTAGTCTTTTTTAAAGGGACTTGGTAATACTGTACAGAGTAAAAACAAAGTAACTGAGGTAGTGAATTTAATGCTAGATGTAAAATTAAATAAAATCTGCCAGTGAGTAAAAAAGATACCAATATTAATGATAATAATTTTGAAAAACTGATCTGATTGATTCCTAAATTCTCCCAACTATGTTATTATAATTTACTGAAATTTGAAGTGAAAGTAAATCCTCACAAAGCAATGAATTTGCTTCATAAACCATTCCAAATATCTAAGTGTTGAAAGATTTTTTTAAAAGTCTGTTTTAAGTATTATATTCATGGAAAAACGGTTGGGAAAATCAAAAATTGGCTGGGAGAATTTAATGTTAGAGGAGGTTAGACATCGACTGCTTCAAAGGAAACCATGAATATCGTTGTGGTTTGAGAATTTTGTTCAGTATTTGTTGCATGGTTAATACGGCAGAAGGAATATAATAAGTAATATTTTATACACAAATTACGCAGGTTTTTCCACTATCTTCAACAATGTTACCGGTTCACTTTCAACCAACTTTAACTTATCTGTCTTTCCTACCATTACTGCTGTTTTTTCCCGGAATCCGGCAGTGATACAGCCATATCTGATATTCTCTGAGGTCATGGTCAATGCTTTCAATAATATTCATTGCGGTACAACGTGACAAGAGTTGATAGTAGCTTCGGGCATTGGAAGGAACTACTCAAGACAGAATGCTCACTTCAAGTCTCAAGTTTATTTTACATTTCACAAATAAAACGAATTCACATAATTGACAAACATTAGAACATAATATGGAGTATACTACAAGTGTCACATTATATGATTAATTCTTTGAAAAGACGTCAACATTAATTGTAATGAATAGAATGTTATACAGAGTGAAATGTGAGGAACCTATTAAACAGCTCAGCTTGTAGATTATAGATTCCCATAAATAAAACTAAGATTTGGTTGAAGTGGTTGAAATGGTTGAGGACGTATAATAATAGGTGGACAAGAAGGCCTTGACATAAGATGATTTGCAACGTGAAACAAGCAAAAAAGGCAAAAATAGCAAATACAGCAAGCAAATTAATTTTTTACCAAAGAAATGAGACGATATATCAAGTGTGAGAAACACGATCGCAAAGGCTTTCCAGATTTCAATCTGAGGCAACTACAACAGTCTCCTTCATCACCCACCGCCATTTCTGAACATAAGAATGACCTATTACGTAATCCCAAAATGATTTATATGGGTTAGTAGTTTATTAGATGGTGTATAATTTCTTGTTCTGGTATAGTACATTTCACATTAGGAAATAACGTCCCTATGGGCTTCCAAAGACTATTTGGATGTAAAATAGGGCATTGAAATTGCAAATGACTCAATTATTTGAAAGTCACAGCGTAAAAGGCTTCAGTAAACAAACTACACCACTATAATTACAGTTATTATGTCGTAAGTTTATTAAATTTACCAATTTACTTATTGATAAACGATATCAAATAAATGTCAACATCTATTTTCTTTAAAAAAAAAAAAATATTTAGCTTTTGGGGGGATAATCACAACAATATGAAAGTAAAACGAAAGGCTTTAATGAATTAATGAAAACGAATTTCGGTTCATTTAATTTGTTTATTTGTTTGCTTCAGTTCAATATGTCAATCAGCAAGGCGGGAAATCAGCTGAAATCGTTTGGGAAAATAAAAATAAAAAGAAGATTCATTTTTTCAAACAGCTTCTACTTGTTTATTTGTTTGATTTGTAGCATGCCTTTTTTCGTGGGCGAAACGGAACGTTAGAAAAGAATAACTGGCATATCCTGAATCTTTTAAGTCGCATTGAATAATAGAAAAAAAAAACCGTTATTTGTATCTGTGTTCTGAAATTTCTAAAATATTATAGGTTCATATTTTAGGCTGTCAAACCCAATTATTCCCACACTATCCCCCTCCTCCTTTCTCAGGACCGGATGTGGCTATATAATTTCCCCCGTTTCTGTTCTTCTTGTTGTTGTTTGCATGCCGATCACAATTTCCACATTACGCTTTGCTAAATCGATCACCATCTTCGAGTCAATGCGTAATCCACCGCATGCCCATACACCCACACCGTACAAACTTTCACTCACAAACTTCCAGATCAATTGGAGATCACCCCGCCCCTTTTGGTGACGTAGCCCTCTGAGGCATGGCAACGCAATGGACGTTGACAGAGTTGCGCGCCCATTGGCCAATAGGGAGACATCTTTCATTGATGAGAATGTCTTATGTCGCGTGGTGAAAATCGTTCACATTTGTACATAGATGATGAGTTTACGGGCGATAGGTTTTAAAAGAGAAGGCATGCCAAACTCCGTGCTCATTTTAAACATTCTAAGGATATTCGACACGTTTCTTTATAAACGGGAAAGGAAGATATAACACGTAATGTCGTCCCAGTTAGATTTGAACATTATTTTATAGTGCATATAATGTTTGTATCTTATTATTTTGTTCACTAATTTTACTTTTGTGAATGAATATAAAATTCGCTCCAGCTGTTAAAAATCGTGTTTAAACCTAATTGATTTTGAATTCTTATTACGTTCTGCATACAATCATAAACAAAATTTCGAAGAGTTTTGCTGGGAATTTAACGCTTTGAGCTTGTTCGCTTACTCGAACTGTGGAAGGTTCAGCCACTGTCATCCCCGCTACCAAAAAGAAAATCATTAAAGTAGCGAAAGCGGCGGTAGGAGTTATTGGTGTAACACGGTGCGTGTGTGTGATGGTAGCACGCACTTCGCCTCGCTCAGTGTATGCTTTAACCCTGAGAGACGTAAGACGATATTGTGTGAGCCGGCGTTCATTTAGCGCCACTTTTTTTCGGTCCCATTGAACCACCGGAAAGCACGAGCAAAACTGTGACGCCATTCTAACTTTCTGCCCCAAACTTCGGACCCTAACCCACGTCACGGACAGCCATTAACTCGAGAATACTTTCTTTGCTGGAGCCGGTGACAACAAAAACGGAACAGATATTGGGATAGATCATTCTTTGACGAGGCTTAGAGGAATTTTTTTCCGGGCTTTTGGTTTCCGAGCAATATGCGCTGCTATACTTGGGTGTTCACGGTCTCCGTGTTTTTAACCAGCACAGTGCTGGCCATCGCCTCCCCCAGATGGCCCGGGGGAAACACCCAACAGAGACCGAGATGGGAACTTGGAGACACAGATTTTTCCTCACCTATCACTGATACGAGTTTTGTCAAACGGGTAAGTTTGTCTATTTATTCATTTATTTTTGAGATTGATGCTGTAAAAAGTCAATGTTTTAAAATTACCCCCAACATCGGCTATCTAATTTGATACAAGAAAACATGGATATAGGCTATTGCTTCTACATGACCCAAAGCTAAGGTTTAATGTCTAACGATTATTCGGAAGTGTATGCAGATATAATATTACTTTTAAAGTTGCTCTTTACAAGAATTGCATATTCGATGCCGTAATCTAGAGAGTAAATCCACGTGAGCAGAACAGTTCAGACACCGTGGACATCAAATATTGTGTATTTTTTTGTTTAAAGCATTGCCCATTTTTTTCACAATGAAGTTGATAATTTTATTAATCATTCATTTAAATTAAAACAAACGAAAAATTGGGAAATTCGTCTAATGTATTCCAACCGGCTATCAAAGTGAAAAGCTTTGATATTAGATGAAACAAACAAGATTAGTGCTGCTTTCAAATGGCGGTCAATTTTTTTCACGTTTTTTCTCCTTTCGTGTTACAGAACATGTTTTCTTTTCAATTCGCCCAAACTCATCTTCCTGATATTAGATTACGTTGCCTTCATTACGCCAAACTCAAACAGAACGCATCAAATAAATTCTAAAGGGCAATCATTCGAGAGTGATCACTGAATCAATAAAAGTCATTTTACGAATCTACTACTGAATGTGGGGTAATAACATGTGGGCGCCACAGGTGGCAATAATACAGGCGGTGAAATGAAATAATAATCATGACAATATAAGCTATTATTAATGACCATTACTGGAATGGAAGATTTGAACGAGTTTAGTCGGATCACTTTGAAGCTGTTATGCTTTTTCCCTTGCATTCAGACCATATCAAAGGAGAGTGCATACAAATTGATTGTTCCGTCACAATTTCATCAAACATTGAAACAAGATCTCACCCACTTCAAAGGCATACTGACAATGGCGTAGTAACATGGGTACGGGGGCACGTGCCCCTAACGGAATGGCAATTAAAGAGACAAAACTGAAAAAGGAAGAACGTAAAACGAAGGAAGAGAGGGGTTGCAACCTAAGAAAACGACGCGGACCTGTCTCACACGCTTTCACGTACTGATTTTTTTTTGTATCGCTTCGCTAAGAGGGTGCACCCCTCCCTATTTTTAAAACTAGTGCCCCGTATATGGCCAGTGACACGCTAGGCCATTGATACTACCAATCACGCTGTCCTCTGATTCGCCTTGTGTGGGATCAAATGGTGGGTGTAGGAAACACAAAGACAAAAAGAAGTAGAAAATGATTGCATTGGGAGATTGAGAAAATAGATGAAAGGATCATCATACTGGGGGGTTGGGGTCGGGGTAGGGTAGAGAGAGAGAGAGTAAAAATATAATATAAAGTGGGATGAGTGCGGGAGAATGATTTTGGCAGAGATGAAGACATTTTTAACAGTCCGCTCTAGGAATAACCAGTACATCGAAATAATTTCAAAATGTATATTGTTTAAAAAACAAAAATAAAATCTGTTTTTGTCCACTGTGACCGTTTGACTTGACCTTTTAAGAAAAATGACGTTTGTTCATCAGTTAATTATGGCTAAAGATTAATATCTTTTAAAAACATTTTATTAGGCACCTTAAACATTCCAGTTATGGTTATGAGCGCATGAAATGTTATTACTATTTGTAAAATCGTCATTTCACATGGGCGAAACGATAAAGGTCTTTCGTTTTCACAAGATTTGTTATTTCCCAGTGTGACTTTGCTTCAGTTTGTATAATGGGAGAATCTTAGCGGACAACCTTTAGGAAATGACAGGTTCAGGATTCCTTAACATCCCGGTGGGGGCGGGGTGGCACAAATATTGTTTAAAACAATGAACAAAATGTTCAGAAACAGTGCAAAAGTACTCGTCTTTGACAGGGTCATTCATCATTATCATGAGATGGGATGGGCATA
>BEXV01001066.1:68880-112025 GCA_003118195.1 Hemicentrotus pulcherrimus | reverse complement strand
GGGGGGGGGGGGGGGGCGTGGGGCTTTGCTTGAAAATTTCGAAAATTTTGTTTTGTTCTTGTTTTATCCCTGTGCACTTATGATGTATAGTCCTCGTAAAGTTCAAGTTGAGTTTAGGGCACTGTCTTATAAATGGTTGATATCAATCGCAACTTCTTTGCGAATGATATCAATCGCAACTATATGTACATAAGAGATAGGAGACTATCAACCTGGGATTGATTGGTAGACTTGCAATTGGTTTGAAACAATCACAGTAAGGTGAGCCATCAAGTTCACGGAACTTTTGTCTATGATACTCTTCCACGCAAACAAAACAAAAAATGAAAGACCTCACAGCTTTTTTTTTTCACCTTTCCCCGAATTCAATCTTCTCCTGAAAGCAGGATGGTTGATACATTGTTTGGCATATTCTGCAACATTGCCATGGGTAATGTGGGTGGCAGATAAGCATTGTATTAAACAACTAACTTAATAAAGTCTACACCAACAACAACAATAGTACTCTTGATATTTACCCCAAATTTGAGTTCGGAGTGGGTAACACTTCATACCTTTTGTATCGAATTGGGAGGCATTGCAATGACACCTTCATGCCAGTTATCTGCTTGTCTCCCCAAAACGCTAAATGGGTGGCGTACATCGTAGCTACGGATATAGGGAGGGGTAGGGCACAACAGTTTCTGATCGTAAAAAAAAGGAAGCAACGAGAATAGACAGGCGGAGCTATTATCAAAGATAAATCGAGAAGGGGTGGTAGAATGACGCATAACGGGCCCCCTCGAACAGTTCCCTCTCAGTCGCTTCGCTCCATCGCATTATCCAAGTTGTTAGCTCTACACCCTCCCTCAATGGAGTCCACTGCCCCTAGCTTCTGTCGCACATCCCCCCTCCCATGAATCTGCCCTCGATACTCTGCCTGATCCATCTAAGATTAAAGATACGAGCACTCCTGATTAACATTTTTAATATCCCGTCGTTAATGGTTATGCATTATAAATCATAGTTTTACTTGCTAACTCCCCCTTGATAAGACACCAATGGGGTAATTTATAGAACAGCTAATAACTTGGTGTCAATAATCCTATTGCATACTAAACGCTTCATTAATAGAGGTTGAATTTTATTGACTGGTACTTATACTGACACATTTCTTTTCTTCAAAATTTGATTGCCTGCCCCTTCTTGGAAACTGACACTTTTCGCGATCAACTTGTAGTCGGGATACCAAGAATAGGTTTTGATATAGAGCAAATTTGAGACATCGTATACAATCGTAAGGGAAGTCAACAAGTAGAGGTGTCACAGTATATTTGGGACTTTTATATTTTGCACGCCGAGAACGTGGACTGCCCTTTTAAGGCAATGTGACGTCCTTATAAGGCACTGTCAGTGACGTCACATTGATTTAAAAGGTAGTCCACGTTCTCGGCGTGCACAATCTAAAGGTCCCTATTGAATCCGGATTGTGGATCGCATGGTTGGCGGTTCATGTTTCCTTGCGGCACTAATGTCCTTTGGAAAGACATCTTTCTATATGTGCTACTCTCCGCCCAGGTGTTAAATGGGTACCCGGTAGGATGCGAGCGTCAATGTGGATGGATTGGCATGTATGCTCTTTTTAAATGGCGTGTTTACTGGAGCGCGTGTACTGTCATGTGCGGATTGGCATCTGAATCATTACAATGTCAAGCGCTTTCAAACGTAGTATTAAAGGCCCACTGCACTACTTGTAGCTACTTCCGCCCCCTCTATATTAAACAATGCCTAATCGGTGACCATTGGTCCCCCATGATCCCCCTTTTCTTATGTTAATTGAGAGGTGAGCTGATGAGATAACCACCTGTCCAGTTACCTTGCAGGGCGGTCTAATCCTGTAAACTAGTACGGATAAGCTTTAAGCGCTATATAAAGGTGATTATTGCTAATAAATAAAGCTTACAGAATGTTGTTCAAAAGACCCAAATTAGCCTAGCAAACCTTAGTGACAAGAATAACCGATCAGTAAGGTATATTAGCTATTTGTTGGTAACTTCGGTTTGTGTGAGTTTGTGTACAGATTCATGTGACTCAAACGTTTAAGTGTTTTTTGTAAAATCCAGGAAAGCTTTTGTTTGTCACATTCTGGGTTTTTTTAAAGTGTGGTTCTGACTGCGTAAATAAAACATTATTTAGTTCTTTACACAGCGAAACTAAATTTTCTTTTTTGTTTAGAACAACTCAATTCTATCTTCAGCATTACGTGCTATATGTTGAGATATGTTGAGATTAGATTAATCTAAAATGTTTGTTTATTTCTTCTTTGTTTGCCTATTCGAGTGTGGGTGTGTGTGTTGGGGGCGTGACATTCCATTTGGTAAGTAGCCAATGTGTTGTGTTTAGAGCTTTTGCACACAGCAGAGTGTGGACACCAGGCCCATCGGCCTTTGTTGATGTCGTTATTAAAAATTAAACGGCTGGGTTAATCTCATGGCAGAAGAGACGAAACGCTAACAGTAGGGAATCAATTCATCTCAATCGGATAGCTATGATTCCCGAAGGGTTCTCCTGAATATCGATCGATACCACTGGGGGTATTTTCGTCACTTTTACGCAATCACGCAATCGATTTTTGAGAGTCATTATCGGGACGGCGGATAGAAAATAACCCCACCGCCGGAGAAATCGGATCGGATTTAAATCGGAAACTGTATCGATTTTGAAACCAGTCATGAATTTAGGACGGCTGTTTCAATTACGTTCAAGCGCATGACACAAATTCTCCCGGGAGTAACGGAGATATTACCTGAATGAGAAGAAAAGGGTCATGCAGCAATGTCTGGCCGCTATTTGTCATTTCTAAAGCTTTATTTTTTGAACTAGCATTGATGAAATGCAACTATTTTTGTCACCCAATGTTGCACATGCGATGTGATATATGAATCCGAAAGCATTTAATGTAATTGAATTATGACAATGATATAATTCTTGAACTGGATTTACTGATTAGAAATTACGGGCTTTACAGCCCGAAGCACATTTTCCGGACGGAGGGTAAAAACATTTCCTACTCCCTCCGAAAAAACCTGTTTAAGATTTAAAAAGATAAATCGGGAAAGTTGACTTGCACAGAAAATGGAATGGTTACATAATTTTGGTCCTCCATCAAACAGTGCATCGTTAATCCTTGTAACTTTTTGTAAGCAAAAAGTATGAGGCAAAACGGTTAAACATTGCTATACTGACATCAGGAACTCGAGCTAACTAATCATTTTTTCACGGTATCATGGTAGTGCCGAAATATGTGCACATTTATTTGTTTTCAAACAATGTCTACTTCATGCGTTTTAAATTTGCTTGTATTTTTTTAGCTTTATTAAATTGTCCTCCTTTTTATTAAATTTGTAATTTGATGCCTTTCGGCGACAATAAACTACTTTATCGCAGACAGTTCTTATCTATTTTAACACCTCCATGATTTTACGGGAGTGATACGTTTAACAGAGAGTGTGTGCATTTTGTTTCATCAACTTGTTTGTGCGTGTGAGTGGGGTGTTGGGGAATACCCCACCCCCACACAAAAACACACGTTTTGGCCCCGTCTTATAAACAGATGCGGTTAATAGTAACTTATTTTCGCTATATATCATTCCCAACCATGTAAATAAGGGATAGGAGACTATATAACTTAGCGATTGATTGGAAGACTTGCAATTGATTCACATCAGTTGCAACTCTACAACAGCAAGGCCCCGGTCTTCAATAGCATGTTCGTATCAAATTAAAAGGAAAGTAGACGGAATATTGAATTTATCCCATTTTGATCTGATCAAAATTGAAAGACTGAAATCTTGGTTTAGCAGCTCCCATACAATACACGCACGCCAGGTGTATGTGATATCGCCATGGGCTGCATTATTCATTGGTACTTAAATATATATCATCCTTGATTAAATTACTATGTAATTTGTTTTTCAAATTGGACATGTATATCACCACTGAAGAACACACCACAACATGCTTAGTAGGAATAAGTTTTAGCAGCTTTAAATGATCAGATTTACTCACATATTAAGTATTCCATTTGTTGTTGCTAACATTGTTCTTTGTAGGGTTCTTTTTTTTCAAACGTGGGTTATGCGAATTTGGTTCTGTATTCCGCCTCCAAAACGAGTTATGAACAAGCCAATGATTTCATACAAAAATATGTCATAATTATATACGCAGAAAAAATGATATCTCGAAAATTGAGATTATATGGAAAATAATAATTGATTTAAATTTGTATTTTTCCCTTTCTGAGTTTTAAAAACGGCTTCTTGATGGAATGTATCTGCGTTGAACCAGCATAGTGGTGGTTCAACACAGCGTTTACTGTTCACCTATATCATTCTGTCTCCTTCTCTCTCTCTCTCTTTCTCTCTTTCTCGAACAAACATACACGTGCACACACATATCCCCCTTTCTCTCTTACACACCCACTCTCTCTCTCTATCTCTCTTTCTATCTCTCTCTCGTTCTCTCTTCCTATTTCTCTCTCTTTGGTCTAATTTTACTACCTCCCCCTCTCTTCATCCACATCCATTTCGTTCCTATCTCTACACTATCCCTTCTTCATCTCCCTTCATACATCGATATACATAGATCTAGTGTGGTCTCTCTCTCTCTCTCTCTCTCTCTCTCCATCTCATTTGTTTCTCTTTCCCTCTCTCTAATTTTCGTACTCCCTTCCCCCCTCTCTCTCTCTCTCCATCTCTCTCTCTCTCTCTATATATATAATTATATATATCCATCGCATTCTCTTATTCTCTCTTTCACACGCGCTCGCACACATACACACACACACACACTTTCCAATATTCTCTTTCAACATCTCTCTTCATCCGCCTCCCTCTCCACCATCATAACCTACCTTTTCCCCGCATCGCGGGTTTCAAGCCGAGCCAAAAATATACATATCATATCGGGGCTAGGGGAATGAATTACAATTGATGGCAAATTAGCTGATTATGGAAAGTAGAAAGAAAAAAAAGGCGAGAAGAGGTTGCTAGCATGCATGGTGCTTTATCATTACGCTGACAATCTAAAGCAAGGCTAAAATGCCAATATCTGTCAAGGGGCTCATGAAGTACTCCGATTGTCAGCAGGTATATATTATGCAGCTACATGAACTTTCCGTGTCGAGATATGTTACTTTTCCCCCTGGTCTTTGATTATATCTGAGATATACTTGTGATAACCTACACCCCAAAGTACCTAGTGCATTCTTAATAGAGCATGAAGGTCGTTACGTCATATAATTAACAAATGGCTATTAAACTCCCTTAGTGTCCAAGTAAATGCAATGTCGGTAGGGGTCAAACATTATAATTTAAAATGTATGTCATTGAGCCGTGATATGAGAGCTCCTATCACCTTTAGGCAATATAAATGTCGGATTTTTGTTTACAACATATAATTATTGTTGTATGCCTTCAGTAACTTGTCAAGTTCATTTGATATTTAAAGATAAACTCCAGTTCTGGTTTTAAAAAAATTAATTAATTCTCACAGAATCAGATGAAACTTACACTGAATGTTCAAGATTACAAATAAATGACATGTGCCGTTCAATTTTGAAAAAAAATGTATACTGGCTGAGTAATGAGCATAGAAAGACAAGGAAATCAAGGTAGTACTAGCCCGGACACCATGTGTGTTGTCCCATATATAGCTTTGTGTATACAGTGCTTGTTACATTCCCAAGACTCGGTCAAATTTATTATGATTTTGATGACTCTAAAACCTTGCAGTGCACACCTACATGATCAACTGTTTCTTATCATTTCCACACCTTTTCTTTCACAATGCAATCACATTAGCAGTACCAAAGTTTATCTTTGATAAAGGATATTTTTTTTTTAAACGATGGGTAATAAAATCGTCCAATTAATGAGTTATTCTATAGTCATTTTGACGGTTCATCACGTGCATGTCCAGGTTTTGGATTTAGTTTCTTCCTAGTCGTGACACATTTTCAATACATTGGTATAGCTATTACACGATTTATGTTTAATTGATTACAAAAATGATATACTTTTAAAAAGGGCTTACCATTCAGAAGTCTCTTTGATTTATTTATCATTATTATTATGAGAATATGTATCACATTTGTGCCTGTATGATATGACTTGAATTGTCTAAGGGTAAAGGTAAAGGAAATGACAGAATACCAAACATGCTTTTATTTCGGGGTCTTCCTTGGACACGTTTCACTGCCCACTGCTCATGTAATTTATCATCAATGTGTTAAACTGAACAGATATCCCCCACAGCGTCCACCGGAATCTTTTACCCAGGCACTGTTTCGTCACAGCTACCTGCCGGTGAACCAATTACTATCACCCCGCTGCCATCCGGGATATCCATGAAAGACACCCGATCCCGAAGATAATAACCCTATTAATGCCATTATATCGCAGTAGCTATTTACCGGTAGCGAGTACTTGATTGAAAAATGGGGGAAGTTACCCGGCAACACCGCTTACTTTTTTCTCCTTAAAGGCGACATTGAATTCTGGTACTGACAGGCAGATCTGCTTTTAAAAATGCTTTTAAAAATGGACATTACGTTTCTAATTTCATTTATAAATATTGTTAACTGACACTAAGTTATAATGTAAAGGATTCGATTAATCTGGGGTAAATACTTGGTCGATATTTGCAAACACAGAGCGTTTGTTACTGAAATGCGGTTTCGACTCAACTGAGATGATTGTGGTTTTCACAGTCCCAAATAATCCGATTACTAACCATTTTGGTTACAAAGCTCGTTTATTTTATATGGCTCAAATATCATTCAACTAATGTTTATATTTTGACTGCTATGCAATTGTAATACATTGATGTATGCCATAATTGAATATTGATGTACTTTGTACATGTTTGAATATGTTCACGTTGGAAATAAAGGAAAGGATTAACAAAACAAATAGTTTGCCATGCATCAGCGTGATAAATAATATTTGACGATTAAACGGTTCAAATCTAACCTAGACATGATAGAGAAATGAGTGATAATCATATTTATAATACCATTTTACCAAATTTGACTAGCACATGAACAATTCACTTAATCATTCATTGCAGTCATACGTTGGAGTCAATATTTTGTGGTGATATCCTAGCTGATTGAATTTTGCCACTCTATCTATGCATTTTAATATATCGGCTATCCCATATTGAAGAAATCAATACGATTCGTTTCCAGGAAGGCCTTGCTCACTCGCATTTTGAAACATTCGTTCAAAAATTTCGTTAGATTCGGTGAATATTTAGTTTCATGTTCACGGAATTCTAGACAAAGTCCTAATAGGATTTGTAGTAGGAGTATTGACAACATTCCAAACCTGTAATCTACAGCCAGGTGTCCGGTGTTAGCAGTGGCATAGCGTTAGAGGACACAGAGGTTGTACCCCCTCCCCCCTCCCGCATCACCGCCCAAATGACGAAGGGAAAACAGAATAAGGGAGAGGCTACACGAAGAGGATATAAAAGAGAACGAGGAAATTAACGAAATGGGAAAGACGATAAGATTCCTTCCACCTCCGTATTAACAGATCTATGAAAATATACACAAAAATGTCATATTCCAAAAGTAAGACCAGGGCCCTGTTTTATAAAGCTTGATATCAGTAACAAGTTACAAGCTACTGTTATAAGCTACTGAAATCATGGCATCTGATTGGCTGAGAGCAAATTCATCATAGAAATAAAGCATTTGTTATAGATAAAAAGTTTTATGAAACAGCCCCAGTCTCTTAACCCCACAGGGTACTAGAGTCATACCACATTATCAGAAAAAGGAAAAAAAACATTTTAGATGTGAGTTCAAACGTAATACCGGGCCGGCGCAATGCAAACATCCCCGGTATTTGTACTAACAATCAATTCAAGAGTCTTGAAAACCCGTGAAGTGACCACATATTATGATCACGTGACCACACATTGTCACGTGACCTCTCATCTTCGGTAGATGTGAACTTAGTCGCGATACATTACCGCCAAGAAAAATATCAAGTCGTCTGGTCCGATTGATACGCAGGGGAGAGGCTCTTAAAGCATAACTGTGTACCCTTCTCATTAGGCACGAATAAGGAGTTTACCGTGGCATCGATCACACCATAGCCTCAAGGGGCGTGGGTTCATTGAAAAGTGCAAGCCTTGAAATTTTTTGTGGAAGAATGGATGTTAGTAAGTAAAGCGGTTGCGGTGTTTGATTTCCTTTTTATTACGGCCGGACAATGTACCGGTAGACTGTACATACAGATGAAATCTACCGTCTCGCGATTATCCACAAGTGCCACCCACACATTCATGTTTTCCTTGCATTTTAATCACGTGTGTTTCACCTCTTTACCTTTAAACTGCTATAAGCTTGAAAAGTCAGGCTTTTGTGCCTAAACTTTATTCAAAAGCGAACCCATTATATCTGCCATCTAGTGATACGTTCTACCTGTTACGAGCTTCATTTGTTCATTTGTATATGCTTAATACAGGGAACCTCTCGGTTCAGCAGGCCTCCACATAGGAAATGCGTTACTTGTTATTGTATTTATAAAAAATATTATGTCTGCAAATAATTGCTTTAGTAACAGAATAATGACAACGATAATCTTATATTAGAAACCAAACCCCCATCAGTGCTCAGGTCAAAACGCACCATGAAGACGATACAATCTCTATAACATTATTGGTCTGTTCAACTATCAGAAAATTGTGGAAACTAATAATCTGAAGGAAAATCGGGTCTCTTATGCTTTTATAAATTCTTAGGAGAGGAAATAACAGGAGAGAAATGCGAAATGAAAAGAAAATAGTTCATGTTCTGAAGTTTAATTGAAATTACGGATTAGGGATATTTCTTTGTTCTGTTAATGGGTTATAAATTTATAAATGTTACTTGCGCATCCATTAAGCAAACCTGTCATTATTTTCGGAATATATTTACATCTAAATATTATTGACAGCGCCCCGCCATGGCCACTCGCAATATAAATTATATATCAGTTAAATGAACAAAAACAAAAACAAAACCGATGCCTTTGTATTGAATTTGAAATAGAAATGGACATTGTTTTTGATAAAAGATTGATATTAATTAAGACATAATTAAAACCTTGCACATCTTGAATTTAAAAGTAAATATCAAAACTCACGTTAAGGTAGAATGACTGTTTCATTAAGCTAATGTAAAGTTAGATTGAGTTTGCATCCAATAAATTATGTGGATTGAAAGAAATAACATTTTGTATAGCATAGGTTTTTATTAGTGTTTTGGTAAGTAGTACACTTTGCATGTTATAAATGGTTCTGCAAGGCTAAGTAATTTTATGTCCCTGAATCCTAAACACGTTCTCTCTTTTAATGAGACATCTTTTTAAAGTAATTCGTTTTTAAGAAATACACGGTGCAAGTACTTGAGCATTGCGTTACGGTCCAGCAAAGCAATTCCATTAATGTCGGATCATAAATCCATTCACAATTATTGTGCTGCTTCATTTTCAAATTAATCAGGTTCAAAACACGTCCTCATTTCCCAAGGATAATAAAGAGTCGGTCGGTTTGATGGATAAACCGAAGCGGTAAACACTCCGCCCGGGAAATTAGCTAATCAGCTTAACAGACGAGATAATGTCATTCTAATTATTCGAAGCTGTATATATAGGGGTAATTCGAACTTATGGGTCAGAGAATTAGAGCATATTTGAAACAAACATGAGAACGCTGGCAGTGGTCGAAAGAGTTGACTTAACGTACGCTCCAAGCGTGCATGACGGTTGAAAAGCGGGAAAAATTGGGTAGAGGAAAAAGCGATGTCATACGTACGTTGCTCTCCACTGAGCGTGTTGACGTGCACGCAAGGAAGACTGTGGCCCGATTTGAAACTGACACTGGGGTATCTATTCTTTTCTTTTTGTCCTTCAATCGACATTGGTTGGAGATAATCATATTCCTCCTTTGAGAATCACGTTTGGCCGTGCCGACTGAACGCAATATACGATGACGTTACGGTACCTTGCTTTGTTCCTTTGTCATTTAATATCCAATACGTAATACAATATCTTAAATCATATTTTGCGTTATAATTATTGTTATTCCAGAGTTACGTGTCTTATTATTTTTATTCCGCGGCTTTTCAACAAAACAATAAATCTCTATTCGGTATCATCTTCATTCCTCCTCCTTTTTTTATCACTTCAATGGTTTATAATCATGGAGGGTGCAGTGACCAAATGAATATGTGGTTTAGGGGACTGACAATAAGCCACAATCGTTAATGGATGTTTGCATAATGATAGATATATGACTTTCTCTGTAATTGGATACACTGGAAAAATAAGACATAATTAGTGTCAAGAAGAAGAGGGGAATACGTTCTGAATCCCAAATTTTTGACAACTTTCAAATTCCGCGAAAATAGAGTATACTATATTTTCAATTTCATTTTTAGACAACTTCCAAATTCCGCGAAAATAGAGTATACACTTTTTTTTTCTCGATTCTTTTGATTTTTCTTATTCCGCGAAAAGGTTTTGTACTCTCTCTTTAATGCCCATTTAGACCCACAACAAGAAAAGAAAAAGAACAACAAAAAGAAGTATGACGCTTAATGGAAACAAAATGAGGAATGGCGACGGTCTCCTGAACATCTTGGAAGGCATTAGAAATAGAATCCGTGATTTTGATGCATATCATGAACGATGGGAAAGCGATTAATTCGGACGTGTTTTTCACGATTTAGAACGCGTCGTAATTTTGATGTATATGCCCTGGTTTCTGTCTATTGCATCATCCTGCTTTATTTTTGTTCTAGAGTGTTTGGGGAGATCTACGAACCCTGCATACTGATTTCATTCGCGTGTACTGTTTGAGCTCGGGCGGCACCAGATTTTTAAAGGGATTGGGTATCTTTGTCTCTGATAGTGAAAAAAAAAAATCCTGGATTTAGCTCATGCTGCAATGATAATTTTAAATCTTTAAGTCAGTCAGGAACCCCACGAATTTCACAAGCCGAGAGCCTATCGAAATTTCAAAAATAGTTTTCCTAACAATGTTTATAAGATATTGGGGAATAAGGGAATGGTAAAACCGTTCACTCAAAGATTGCTACCTTTTTTAGGCACTTCGTCATCATTTTTAAGCGCAATTATATGTTTAGGGCTTCAATATTACACCATATCACTGACAATGCATGATAGCACGTATGTGTATGCATCTCAGATTCAACATTGCTAAACGGTGCCTTTAAACGCACTTTCCCAAACATTTTTACCAGCCCCCCCCCAAAAAAAAAAAAACAACAACAAACAAACAAAAACAAAAACAAAAACAAAAACAAAATGAATGAGATTTAAAGATAAATAAGTATATTATATATAAAGCGAAGGGGAAAATAAAACAGGGAGAAAAAAAATATGCGTAGATGTTTTGAAAAGCAGTACTGTGGGGTCCAAATTTTCTGACAAGCATGTAAAGGTCGGGTAAAATGAATGTTAGACCTCCCCATAATTTGATGCATTCTGTTTGTTTTACATCACATTCATTCTCAACGAAACAGTCATGAATGCTCGCAATCGCTGTCTCAATTGCGGTGGGGTACAATTAACTTCCGAGTACTCAAAAAAAGTATTGCATCGAAGTGATAGGAGGTGTTGGAAGTGAAATGCACTTTTTAAAAGGACGTTTAAGGTAATTCGGGATTTTCGCATAATGAATCTTGTTTTTCGAACCAACGATCAGTCTTTTTTTGGTTGCGTTGGTTTTGCGGATGACACCCACGCAGAACTGGTAATGTTTTCAAAGCATTCATTATGATGACTTGAATTCCACAAGATTTGCGAGATTTTATTGATGAAGTATGGATCTTAATGCCGATATAATAGCAGGGCCCAACAATTGTGGTCTGTCGGTGTTCGTTTATCCTGTTGTGAAGATCAACGTCTCTTTTGGTTGTCATTGGTCTCTTCTTCTTGTTCTATTTTAAAAGTGTAATATTCAGATGATAACTCTTCAGACGCATCATTGTATAAGGATTTTTTGTCAGAAATACGATGGCAAAGTGAATAATCTGCGCCCCCCCCCCCCTCCCCATCACAACAAAGTAGTATACTATATTTGTATATTTAGAGCCCTAAATAAAATGATGGTTTTCGACTATTAATCATCAACCATAGTTGTCAAATGTTAACATTTAAGACGATTCTCTAATTTGATATTGTCGTTTTGTTAAAATAACCTTCTGCAAATACTATAGACAGTCCAGCGTTGTTGTGTTTTCTTCTTTGACTGACCATCCTTCCTCTTCCGAAAGTACTTGAGTTTTAAATGTTGTCATGACGATGACAGCTGTAATCAATACAGCTGTGACTCAACAATTTTTGACAGAATACTTTGTTGGAATGCTTTCTTCAAGAAGACAACAATTGCATATATATATATATATACATACAATTTATTCCATAGCTCTGATTTCAAAGTGTCAATATAATATTGGTTCCAAATTAAATTGTGTCGACTCCTATGCCTGCAAGGTGAATGTTTGGCGTTCAAGCCCTCTTCCAACTTTTCACCAGTGTCCGCTTATTCGATTCTGAAGATTTTGTAACAAATTTGAAAAATGTTATAATACAATTTACGCAAATGTAGGTCCAGATAGCTTTCTGTTCTTGTCCAGACCATACCTGTCCAGTGATTAAATTATGAAGGAAGCTGTCAGGAAGTAACTCGAGAAGTTAGATTGTGCCTTACATAAGAATGATGCTTGGAAATGAATCAAAATTAAAACAAATTGACGCATCCTTGCAAGGGCTTACTTCAAATGATCGGGTCATCGCGTCCGGTCGGTGGTCGCATCACGGAAGATCATGTGGAGATGCACTTTTAAAGGAGGCGGCCTTTCGTAAATTTGTCGTAGGGTTTTTACGAATCGTAGGATTAATACGACCAGACCATTTGGAGATGGGAGGGGTTTATTTCATAAACACTGCCCCCCAATATTTCATGAATAAAGGTGCATGTTGTTACAAAATGGTTGGTAACACAACCATCAGATCCGACGCTATGACCCGATTATTCGATGTAAGCTCTTGAAAATATATATATGGAACTACATGTCAGAACGTGGAATGACAATTTGGCTACTTTTCACTGCAATTGCTCGTCATGATTCGAGCATTAGATCATTTAAAGTACATTATACATTGCTGCTCAAGGAGACATTTCTACCATTACGACCATGATATTCCTAGAACATGTATAAACTGACACTAACACGTGCTGTCACGAGAAATAGATATATACAAACAGAGAAAGAACTTCAACGTGACTATCTTGGACTTAACAAACAGATTGATTTATGAAGTCTACCATTCCGGTCAACGTTTACGTGGTCACCGAAAAGGTTACATATACGTCCATAAGCTGCAAAGTAAATTGACTAAAATGATGCGATTTTTCATCCTCTTTTCCAAGGTGAGATTTTTTCTGTAAATGCCAAATCTTGTTAAATTTCAATATTTTGTCTCAGGAATAGAGGGTTACCACAAAAGTCTTTCTCCGACGCAAACGTTAGTATTGATCACCTAACTTAGATATTTAAACATGCTGTCATAGACATCAGCCTGAGAGTCTCTTGACAGCTTTGTTAGAAGGAAAAAGTAAAAGGTTCTATACCATGAGGGAATCCGGGAATTAACTGGGAGAAGAGCATGAGGTGGAACGGCAGAGAGCACAATAATTGAGCAGAACAGAGATGTGTGGGAAAACGTAGCAGTCAGCCTCGCAGCTAGTAAGTGATACCATTAAAGAACATATACTTGTGTGGTATGGAGAAAAAAAAAGAACGAAAATTGCACTGTAAACATAATTCTTAAAGGATAATTTGAAGAAAATTGCTAAAAACTCTGAGGAAGAGGTTGAAATACAAGAATCGAAGAGAAGAGGGGGAATAGTACAAAACGGACAACCTATATTTTAGACGGGTACTCCAAATTTACAAATACCATACAAAATATCTTTACCAATAGCAATATTAACTGTCTCAAAGATGGAAAATACATTTTTCTTACTTGTGAGGCTGTCTAAGGTAGTTTTTGTATGATGATACAAACCATTCTTAAATATACCAGACGAGTAGTATGTGAAGCATTTTGACAAACTGAGCTCACCAGATATTTGATAAAAATGAACTTGAATGATGAAGGTATTTAACAAAAAAATAAATAAAACGGTTTATGTCCTTTAAAAAAAACCTATAAGTATTCTCTTATTGACAGAATACACAGACGACATAGCAGTAACTCCATATCTTATGACGAAACACTTAAGTTTAAAGGGGGTTCTCATTTTCTTCAGTGAATTGGTAATTGCTTTCCAATATCCGAAATCTTAATGAATCTAGGTTTGTAATTATTTTCTACTTGTGTGTGAAGATCCTGTTTGGCTGACATATGCTCGAGCATGATTTACATTTCAAAATCTTGTGACCCAGATTATTTTGTTGTCATCCCAATATCGTCTGCGTTGCTTTTCAATTAAACGTTTATTTGCAGAGTTACTTGGTCATGTAGGTCAGCGGTGACGAGATTTGCAAAAAGTAATGAATATGACCAACAAAAAACATGCATGAATAATATCCATTCACACATGATACGATGGACCGCCGTGTCAAAACGTAGTGCGGTGCAGTGCACACGACTGTATCTTATGCCACATTGATACATGTCAATCATTCGATAATGTCATTTGTCACTGATAGGTCAGTGCATTTACGGGGTCTTTGACATTCATGTCAGGTACTTTCTTTTCCATCCCAAGGTTTCTCTGTAAAGACCCGTTCACACATAGCGAGATAAACCACATCAGAAATACCGTCCCGTCGACATATAGTCGAAATAATTATATTGAAAAAGGGGCAGTGCGTTTCACATTTCTATATCTCCTGAAGTAGAGATAGGCGAGTACGCTGTGTATTTTTTTGTGTGACGCGTAGTTACTTTCTTTTTCATCCTTCACACACACACACACACACACACACAAACAAAAAATATAGAAAGAAAAACACATAGCTACAGTACAACAGCATCAGAAACACAAAAATGTATTATTTTGTATTAACGATATTACATCGATTGCTCCCCGACTTATAGCCCGTTGGAAAGGATAATGGTCTTACAATACTCCTTTCATAAAATTAAACAATAAGTATTACATCTCAATTTTGTATCAGGGGTTAAATCGGGATAGGAAGACACTGGATTTCGGTGAGTAGCTGCGCACCTGTCGAGACGAGAAGGTCGGCTATGTAAGGCAAGTCGTTTCATTGCATACAGCTTAAATAGGGTAATGTAGTCCCACCCGTTGAATATACTGCTAGGGTTTCTTATTTGATTTGCAGGATTTTTGTGGTCCCTTACCTTAGGTATTCTGTTGTAGTCCAGTGAGAAGAGCATGCTGGGTTGGCAATAGATACCCCTTGTATTTAAAACGCGTGTCCGATATACTGTTTCTCACATTGAGGGTATTGCCATGCCAACCTCGTTTTTTCCTACATGGAAAAATCCAAACTAATCCCCTCAAAACTGCAACATTTAGGAGCCTTTTCATTGGCGATGTAGATTTTGTCACAAATTAAGTAAGAAACCGGGCGTTCCATTAAAAAGAAACTCCAGTACTGGTAAAAAAAGAAAATTAATTTTCACAGAATCAAACGAAACTAACACTAAATGTTCAAGATTACAAATAAATAACATGTGCCAAACAATTTTGGAAGAAACTGTATACCGGCTGAGTAATGAGCATAGAAAGACAATGGAATCAAGGTAGTACCAACCCCGACACCATGTATGTTGTCCCATATATAGCTTTCTGTGTACAGTGCTTGTTATTTTACCAAGACTCGGTCAAATTTATTATGATTTTGATGACTCCAGACCCTTGCAGTGCACACCAATACTTACATGATACATGACCAACTGTTTCTGATCCTTTCCACACCTTTTCTTTCACAATGCAATCGCATTACCAATACTAAAGTTTAGCTTTACAGTTGAATGATTGCTATTGGGTTGATTAACAGCCGGGCATTTCATAAAGCAAACCTCGCACCAAGAAATAGGTTTAGTAATCCTGAGATATTTATTATATTCTTGCCCATTAGTCTACCTGATTCCCTACCGAAGTGTATACGCCTAGTACGTCACATTAACAAGAATTTTACTGCGCCAATGTCATGCTACAAGGCAGAACATTATGCCAAGAATATCAAAATATCTATTATATACTTTCTTGATGAATATTGTGCATCAAATGGCAGGAATACATCTCATGTGCATCATATCTGCAATTATTCCTTGGGTGCGGTTTCCTTTAAGCATTTCATATCTAAAACTTTTAATTGAAAGAATGCTTAATTGTTTTGTGTACACCATATCATCGAAAAAAAAAAACCTTTTCACGTAAAAGTTTGGTTCCTCGTTTTGTCATTTCAAAGTATTTTTTTTTTTCACGTAGTTTCATATTTAAAAAAAAAAAAAAATAGAAATGAAATGTGTAGATGACGCATGTTGTGACCTTCTTTTAAAGATGAGCATGCTTTTCCTATCTATTTTGTGTAAAATTCATATAATTGCATTTTTTGTTATGGCTATGTGCATGTTTTTAATAGATCGGGGTTATTTTCTAAGAAAAAGAAAGAATATTGATGTATTTTCAATACGTATGATATATTTGTAGTATTTCATATTATATAGCGTAACCTTTTTATAAGCACGCAGACCACCTTTCCTAACATTTAATTCTTGGAACCTTTTACCTTTTCTCAAAGAATCATGGTTGATATGAATTCTACTTCTTTTTCATCAATATTTTTTACTTTATAATCCTTCTTCTACTACTTCTTCTCCTTCTCCTCCTCCTTCTTCTTATTCTTTAATTTCTTCTTCCACAACTGCTGTTGAAATCATCTACCAACATTTCTCACGTTTATCCATTTTTTGTTTTTACTTAAACCATAACCCCCCCCCCTCCCTTTCCGGTGTTTCGTAGGAGCATTCCTTTTATTATATACGTCATAGTGTTAACAATAATTGTGAAAACATTGGAAATAATGTCACTAGAAAGAGTTAAGACCGTTTAAGAAGACTTGACATACTTCTGTTTAAACACGAATCTTTACAGTGAAAGCTAAACTTTAGTACTGGTAATGCGATTACATTGTGAAAGAAAAGGCGTTAAAGGATCAGAAACAGTTGATCATGTAGCATGTAAGTATTGGTGTGCACTGCAAGGGTCTGGAGTCATCAAAATCATAATAAATTTGACCGAGTCTTGGTAAAGTAACAAGCACTGTACACAGAAAGCTACATATGGGACAACACACATGGTGTCGGGGATGACTACCTTGATTTCCTTGGCCTTCTATGCTCATTACCCAGCCAGTATACATTTTCTTCCAAAATTGTTTAACACATGTTATTTATTTGTAATCTTGAACATTCAGTGTAAGTTTCGTTTGATTCTGTGAAAATCAATTTTCTTTTTTTACCATTACTGGAGTTTCTCTTTAATTGACATTTTCTTTAACTTTTGATATCATCTTCGTAATTGTTGTATCTTTCTTGTCTTTCTGTTTTCTTGTTTTGATTTGTGTTGTCTTTTTGGCTTTGGGGTCTCCAAGTCTTGGGCTTTTTTGAGGGGGAGAGGGGGGGGGGACTAGCTTTTCTTTTTTTAAAACAGCAACATATGAGATGGTTTGGGAGAAAATTTTAGGAAGACATAATTGTAAAGGTCAACGAATGAGCATGCCTCGGGGCAACAAAACGAAAATCAAATGTTCTTTTCTTTCGATGACATTTGTTCGACGTTGTAATATCTCCTTATTATAACTATGATAACGATTTCAATATTGGACGTGCAGAAGTGAACAATTTTTAAAATGAAACCTTTCTTCAGAGTCTCAACAAAAAATCATTCGTTCTCATCCTGTTGAGTTCATTTTTTCTTTATAATATGAAATATATTTGTTTGCTATCAAACTCGATTTTATATCTCGTTCACATTCAAGACCATTTTATCCCATTCCCCCCCCCCTTCTCTCTCTCTCTCTATATCTGTCTTTTAGAAAGATACTTGGATGTATAGTTTGGCCATACATGTATATTCAACACCTTATAACAGAAATTACCATTCATTCAAATACTATATATATATATTATATATATATATTATATAGAACCATGAGGGCACAGTGGTATTATTTGTGAAAGCTCTAGGCTCTCATCCAAAAGGGTTCGAGTCGCGCTCATTTCGCACATCAGTAGACAGGGCATTTCCCCCCCCCCCCCCCTTGAATCAGGTTTTGGATTCGATCAGATGCCTGGCAATACCGGGATAATTATATATAAATGGCATCAGGAATAATAGTTTCAGTAAAGTATATACAGATGCGGCTTCCCTGGGGAGATCTCATAAAAGACATTGATAAGTTTGGAATAGATACGATGCATCGCATTTCTTTTTCCTGGATGTGTCTCAAATGTGCGCCTCGTTACACCAAATCAATAACCATTAGAAAGAAAAGATTTCCGTAATATCAGACCGAAAAGGAAGTATACAAAAGCAACTGAAAACTCTTTAAAGGATAAGTGCGTGGCACTGATAAAGATGTGGAAAAGAGATTTGATATCTGTGTTTCTCATCGATTTATGGTAATGACCCTTCAGCAGCTATTGTTTTAAATCCTATACGTTTTCTGTGAAGATCGGTTTCGTTAAGACATTGGCAAAGACTTCCCAGAATTCAACTTTGCAGTACCCGTTTTTTGTTGGTTTAATGTCTACAAAAATCGTATTGAGATTATGAAATGCATCATCGTCATTTCCCCACGATATAAAGAGGTGATGCCCACGACTTTTAAAATTGCCTTTTGTCTTTGCGATCTATTGGCCCATGAAAATAATTAACCCTACATTAGGTATGTAAAAGACAAGACATCCCTCTATCCCCCCCTCCCCCACTTCCATCTCTCCCAACCCCCCCTTTCCATCTCTCCTTCTCTCTCTCTCTCTCTCTCTTCTCCCTCTATCCAGGGTTATATCCCTGCTCTATCTATATCTCTTGTCTTAATCTCCCTCCCTCTGTGAATTATTGAGCGTGCTCTTTATATATGTCCGAGACTTCTCTTCAAGTTTCGCAACTCTTTATTGTACAAGTCATGAGCGATGTTAACGTTACAGTTAACCAACTAACAATGCGAGTCTATTTTGTTATATTTATTGGTGGAAGTGATCCTCCTCCTCATCATCTCTTTTCTTAATCAGTTAGTGTCACCTTTCTATAGATTTATACATTTTTTTAATGACCTGAGTTACAAGAATAATAGACTTCTTTGGAGATGAATTCATGGCACAAAATCGATTAAATAACTTATGAATAGCAAGAAACTACATGAATTAACACAAAGGAACAGACTTCTGAAAGGTAATTAGAGTAATAGTTACTTAAATAGGACGTAATACAAACAAAAACCAACCCCATTATTCTGTTAAGTCCAAATGATGATCTGTATTGTTAACACTAAGAAGTTTTAGCTTGATACATCATAATACGTACAGAACTCTGTATTTGACAGAATAAGTTACATTTTGTTTGATGATGTTAGCAAATTACTTGCTCGTCGAAAACAAGGGGAAATACCAGGTACCGACACAAAGATTGAAGACGCCAAATCTCCCTCTAGCCTATTTTTTAAAGTCCATTAAATGTCACGCACATTATCAACTAGGCTTTTGCGATGACGGGAACAAAAATAAAGCAAAGCAAAGAAAAGAAGAATTGCCCAGACCCAGTGAATATTAATCCAATAGTTTTAACGTGATTCCTGGCAATTTGTCCACCTGTCTATAATTCAATATAGATTAGAAGGCTAATTGTTTGACGGGTTGGTTGGGGCTTACAGAGAAAACTGCTTTTAGGGGGTTTAATGCTAAATTTAAAGTCTCGGTGACTTGATTCAATTGCCCTTATCGGAGTGGTCGTGAACCGCCCTCAATATGCCAGAATTATGGAAGCGAGATGCATGCCGGGAGGGATAGTTTGACTGTCGCAGTTGATTGATGCATCTGCTGCGCTTATGTACATAGAGGAGGTGGTGTTCTCCAGGTTCAACCCTGCACTTATGTTACCACTTTCTTTTGAGAAAACGTTCTTGTTCTTGTTTAGGTGAGCAAGCTATCTCCTTGTTTGGGTTATATTTGAAAGAATATCATGGTATCAGAATCACATGATAAATAATTACGTTTAACATTTTTTTAAAACGTTTTTGTAATAGTTTTTAATTGATTTAATGAAGATGAAGCGATTATAAACCTACTATTGCTTTGATAATTCAATTATCTCACTTTATCATTTTTCCTTATGTATTTCATAATCAACAATTCCCAGTAACTTCTATGAAAGTTGTTTTAATAAGGGCCTTGCTTGTCCAGTACTCAACTATATTTGTAAAGACGGAACTGCTTTTTTACAGGGTATAAACAATTATGTGCGCACATTTCTTGTAAGTCTGAAAAGGTGTTGTTCATGCGCATTTGTTCTCCAGTCGCTTGTGAATTTAAAAAAAGCATCAATAAAATATAATTTCGAATCCTTAAAATAAAGTAGCTCACATAATAATAACATGTCGAAAGATATGATGACCGACATATTTTGTTTCTCTGGCCTAAAGGGCAAGCATAGGACTTTGAAATGTGAATAGGCTGTAACGATGCCCTGCATTCTCTATTTTCTCTTTTCAGATATTAGATATGTTTTTCAGTATATTTTAATATGTTTTCCGCCAAAAAGCATGTTTATGACATATTTTTTTAAACATTCTGTATATTTCAAAAACTTACAGCGTTGGATACTGTGAGTGTTACAATGCTCAAACTGCATTTTGCAATTTCGGGATTTTTAATTTTAAATATTTATTTTTTTATTTATTTATTTATTTATTTATTTTTTTTTTGGAGGGGGGGGGGGATTTCTAACAGATAATTCAAAGATTCACAAAGGATTCCCCAAATCCTTCATTTCGTTTTTTTTTTTGTTCCCTGGCGGACCCTTAGTATGATTTTCTTTTTCTTCTTTCTTTTAGTTAAAATTTTAATTATACAAGTTGAAATGTGGCGTTTCCCCCACTTTTATTTGGCACTTCACAAAAATGTGCAGCAATGTTCATTCAGCTCAATTCGAATGAGATTTGTTTTTTTAAACAAATATTGAGCAAAAATGCCCTGGAATATTGTGGAAAGGTCGCCCTTTTTAGAAAATGAAGGTTATAAAGTCAGAGTTTCATTGTTTTTCGTATCACTTAAGGGATAAAAGTATGAACGTTCTTCGAAGGAGATTCATGTTTTTAGATAGATGTTAAGCAAAAATGCCCTGGAATATTGTGAAAAGGTCGCCCATTTAAAAAAATGAAGATTAATACAAAAAACACTTTCGTCGTTTTCCGTAACACTTAAAAGCGATAAAAAGTATGAAAGTTCTTTGAAGGAGATTTATGTGATTAAATACTAAATACTGAGAAATATGCCCTGAAATATGGTTTAGGAGGTCGCCCTTTTCAAGAAATTAAGGTTACAAAGTGTAACTTTGGTCGTTTTCCGTAACACTTAAGGGATAAAAAGTATGAAAGTTCTTCGAAGGAGAATTATGTGTTTAAATACTGAATACTGAGAAATATGCCCTGGAATATGGTAAAGAGGTCGCCCTTTTCAAGAAATGAATGTTACACAGTAAAACTGTCGTCGTTTTCCGTAACATTTAAGGGATAAAAGTATGAAAGTTCTATCACCGTGGGTTCGTTCTCCGAAAGGGCACTCGTTGATGTGAAAAAAAATACAAAGGACTTTAATATAACCTTACATCTTTCCTACTTAACTCACATCCTCAGGCTTTATCCTAAGTGATGTCTAAATCAAAAGAAACAGCATAATTGATAATGCAAACTGGCTTTACCGATTATCAGTTCCTTTCTCCGGTAATGGAAAAAGAATCTAAACTTAATTCGCCCCTTCTCTTAGAATTTACTTGGCGATAGGGTCATTGCAAATCTTGTGAATTTATGAGCAATTTTGTAACAACAGATAACGTACACCATTACAAATGAAAGGTGATGTTTCAATAAAGAACTGAGGTGATTTGATAATCTGGAAGGTCCGTAACCAGAGAGGTAGAGAACAGACGTGGCTGAGTAAACAAGTTTGCTAAATAAGCTCCCACTATCAATCAAATCACTGCTTCTATAATTCTATAATTACAGCCAAAATGCCTTCAATCTTGATACAGCTGTGGGGTAGATCTCCGCAATGATAAATAGGGTACAACGTTTGCCAAATATTACCAATAATTTTCCTTCGCAATCGCGTCCGGATTTGAGGATTTCTGCTCCACAAAGCTAGATTCCAGTGTGGAGTGGGTTCTGATTTCAACAGAGGAATCTACCTGGGATTTGGCCCATTGACAATGGTATTTGCCACAGAATTGTGCTACCCGTGCATAAAACAAATCTACCCACTTTTTATATGTAACGCCTTGAGAAATAAACATGAAACATCTGAGCCACGTTCATTTGAGAACGTAACATGCAAGTATGATATGTAATATACTCCCCCCCCCACTCATATTCGCACACGCACACCCACATATCCTGCGCGCACACTTCTAATTTCTCTCCGTCTCTCTGTATCTCTGGGTCATGACTGGCTCTGTCTTTGTCTGTTTCCCTCTCTCTGTGGTATTTTCCACATAATTGTGCTACCCGTGCTGAAACAAATCTACCCACTTTTTGTATTAACGCCTTGAGAAATAAACATGAAACATCTGAGCCACGTTCATTCGAGGACGTAATATGCAAGTAAAATATGTAATATACTTTTTTCCCCACTCATATTCGCACACGCACACCCACATATCCTGCGCGCACACTTCTAGTTTCTCTCCGTCTCTCTGTATCTCTGGGTGACTGGCTCTGTCTTTGACTGTTTTCCTCTCTCTCTCTCTCTCTCTCTCTTTCTCTTTTTCTCTCTCTATCCTCCTCTCCTAACTGTCTTTGTCTAATTTTCTGTCTTTTTCCTGCTGTATGTATATATATATATATATATATCTCGCATTAATGACATTAGTTATTTATGGAAGGGAGGGGAAAAAATCACTAAAAGTTTGTTTTCGACGAAGCGTCATTCTACCAACAAGTGTCTGAAAAGTAGCTTGGTTGATCGGCAGACTGCTCATAATTGTAAATATTTGACACAGAATATGCGCTGTTGGCTGAAAATTGTTTTTGTTTTTGTCGCAATATCTTCAATGAACTTTTTAGAACAAAAAACAAAATGAGTTGCGCATATCTGATTGAGGGTTGACAAGACAAACTGTGTGAATTGCTTCCAAAAGCTGTATAACACCAAATCAGACACAACGCAAAATCACAACTTTGTTATTAAAAATGAGTTTGGTACTACGCAATTTGGTATACATCTACAGTACTGTATCAAAGATACAGTGACGAAATTAGCTTTATACCTTTATACGTGTCGAATCGCGAAATGCATGGGAAACTGAATTGGCTTGCCGGATCTTGCACACGGCAGATCAAAATGACAATCAAGGAATATGCATTATGCTGTTTCCATGGATCCTGATTAAGGTGGATTATAGGGTGTATCGCTCATCCTCGATGATAAAGTACATGGTATAGGAAGTTGCTACTCATTTGCAATGAGAATATGCCTTGTTTGTTTATTTTTGTTTGCAAGATTACGATGTGTTTTGTTTCCTATTCGTGCCTGAGAAATGTATTAAATCATACTTTATCGCTCTAGATTACTTTTGTGTGTATATTTTAACTACATCGTAGGAGGTTGCTACTCACTTCAAATCCGAATATGCTTCGTTTGTTTATTTTGTTTGAAACATTATGATGAGATTTTTCACCGATTTGTGCCTGAGAAATATTTAAAACAACACATCATCGCTTCAGATTATTTTTTTTGTATTTTAAAAATGAGTTGGAGATATATCAGTGATATGGTATTGATCACTGATGTTAATTTTTTGTTGTGTTCTTTGTCAAGATTACGAATTTATTTTGTCCTCCCTTACTAGAATGTTTTAAAACACTTTACAGTACCTTGTTCTTTACAATACCTTGTTCTTTGATGTCTAAGATGTAAGATATCAGACAAAGGTTTTTGATCCTACTGTTTGTGCCGCCGTTGAGGGTTCAATGAAATGCAGAACGGTTGTTACTCTGTTAAAAAATAAAAAAAAAAAAAAAAAATAAAAAATCTTTTCTTTTTTTAATCGAGTCGTGTTTTTTTTTCTTCATAAATCATATTATTACCTGACTGAGGTTTTAAACACGCGTAAAACACTGGATCAAAGGTGTTAGAAACATGATTTGTATCCCTTTTAGTACAAGCAGAAAGGATAGCAGAGAAGAACAGCAGAAAGAGAGAAAACAATTGGATTAGAGGGGTGAAGATATGCAGAATGAATGAGAGGGCAGTCAGTCTAGAGATTTATGTAAAAAGAGAGAAAGTGGGGAGAGAGCAAATTAATGAATGCAGCTGCATATATTGGGTATATATCGTTGACAGTTTATGGGTTAACGTGCCTCCGATGGCCATACTTGTACCGAATGTACTTGTATTTCTTAATCCATTGCTCACTGCTTCGTTTTTTCATCTACAATAACTATTTTACCAGAAACCTATAATATATAAGCACTGGTTGTTGATATGTTTCTCACATTCTATTATTTGAATTGAGAATCATTGAGACGTGTGAATTTATACTACATGTATTGTATGTGTGTAAATATTATATGTATGTCTATATATATTCTTTTTTTTTTTTATGTGGAACAATAAAAGTTGAATCTTGAATCTTTAAAGGCACCTGTATTAAAACTATTTGGGAATAAATAAGTTCAGTATTTACCGGTTTTAATTGTGAGTTCGATTTATTAAAGTCCGCCTTTTTAATTTACTACCCACTCTGCGTTAGAAAGTAATTGTTTATTATTTCATTGTGAAAAATAAGAATAAACATGTATGATTCAAACCTGTTTCTCACTCGTGAACTGTTACGCCTCGAAACCGTGGACATCTGTTGGTAGTAAAAGCCCTTGTTAAGCAATATTGCGGAAATTCGATCACAGAAATTTAATAACAAACAGGCAACATCATTCTAAAACTCAGATCATTAGACAGATCAATATGATCAAAATACGTCTTGATAATTATCATTGCAATTTAAAAAAAACCCACTCACTCAAAAATGACACCATTGTTTTTTTTTTTTTTTTTTTTTTTTTTTTTTTTTTTTTTTTTTTGTTTTTTTTTTTTTTAGCAAAAGGCAACCTGACTCTAACACGTTCGCAAGAACTTTCGAAAATCCAAACCTAATATAATATCAAAACGTCACCTTTTGAATTGTACAAACCTGACAATGACCTATTATGTAAGTCGAACATGATGCCTGTATAACATACAATAGGGTTTTTAAATTTGCCCTAAGTTTATATTTGGAAATAGTTGCGTTCGTGTTCTAAGTTTCCTGTGTGATTTTCATCAATACTTGTTTACATATTAAGCCTGAAAGTTGTACCTCTGATATGCATTATAGAGTGGGCGTTGAACCAATTGTATAAAGAAGAAAATAAACTAGGTTAAACCAAAGGGATTATGATTCTATATATTTTTTTTTTTACAGACAAATGTAAATTTCAAATTGGGATTTCTTGCTCTGATTCTATTCCATCTATCCTATTATTTTGGATTTGTTTTGTTGGGGGGGGGGATGCTCTTAAGTCTTTAAAGTTATAATGGAAATAGTACCTATAAAGTAAAGGGCAATCTCAATATCGCATTTTTTACTGTTTTAGGTGGCCATATATGAAGGTATCGTGTTTTGGTATTTTGCTTTGACAATATTTATATCCTGTCTCGACTTGCTTTTGTCTAATCACGTCTGCATCTAGTTTCAAATTATCCGATACGTTCCCATCAAAGTGAACCATATTCTAGGCTAATCTAATCTTCCGACTGAGAATGACAAAATACATATTTGATATACAACTTGAAAATTAACGATAATATGAGAAGTCTGAAACTTTTTCCGAAAATCATCAAACATAGAAAATATTAATATTTGAAGAAAAATCATCAATTTTCTAATGAAGCCCTATTTGCTATGATTTGAAGTTTCAGACGTTTCACGGAATCATTTATTTTCAAGTAATGTATAAAATATTTATCTTTTCATTGTCTGTTGGAAAATTAGATTGGGCTATAAATAAGCTCCAATTTGATGAGAATCATCTATTTATCTTCAACTTGTTCAACTTTTCACTCCAAAGCAGACTACTAATATAAAATCGTATTCTATATGAATATTTGGAGTACACTTTTTTTTTCCTCGACATTTGTGGTGTTTTCCACTACAGGTACATGCCCATATTTCAAACTATTATCAAAGACTTTGTTACTTTGAACGTAAACCGACTTTTTATTTCTGAACACAGTGAAAAGGAATGTCGTTCCATTTGGGATTGAAATCTCGTTAGCCCAGTTCAGAAAGTCTCGAGAAACATAAGTGGTTTTGAAAAGTGGAGATAATATCATTTGACGATAGATCCAAAGTATTTTAGGATATCTGAAGAGAGTGCAGAATTCCTGGTATCCATTATTCCACTCCTGCTTAATCCATCATTATTATGGCTGTACATCGCACCCCGGTGTTGTTACTAGCCGAGTGGGCCTTTAACATTCTTTAAATAGACGTATTGAAAACAATCTCACCAGGACGACAAAATACTAACATATCACGTGTCCACGATTTCAAAGACAAAACACTGGCGGCAGGAGGTAATAGGGACTTTTAGATTTGCACGACGGAGAACGTGGACTGCCCTTTTAAGGCCATGTGACGTCATGTTAATGCACTGACAGTGACGTCACATTGCCTTGAAAGGGCAGTCCACGTTCTCCGTCGTGCAAATCTGAAAATGTCGCGGGAAAGATCTCTTTATATAGATATATGGTTCAAAAAGATGTAACTTTGTCGCATGTGAAAGCATGTGAAACCTCGAAGTAGAGCATATTACTGTCACATAGTAATTTGCTCGCGCTCTGTAATGATTTTTTGAAAAGCATCTTACATGAAATATATATTAAACACCGTGTATATTCACATATATTATAAACGTCATGTCACCAAATAAAAATTGTATACAAAAGACAATAAACATGTTTAACAGCTTTGTGAGTTGTTGGACGAAATAAAGAATCCTTAAATGTCAATTCATTCCCGTGTTATTTTGGTTAAGAAGTATTTTTCATAACTCGCTTGAACATTCGTTCCAAAAATGTATAGGTATGTGGTGTCGCTAATTTAGCGTTATTCATAAAAATAAAAAAGTACATGGACCTAATACGTTATGATTACTTCCGGGACTGCGAAGAAAAATAAGCCAACGGCCCTCAAATTGCTATTAAGTTATGGCTTCTTTGGATTGGTAGTCAATATGTATTATTAGCAAGAGAAGGGCAAAACGCAACTTAACTAAAAATATCAATATATGTTTACTGCGGTTTTAAATATTTTGCATAATCCACTTTATATACCAGAAATCGATTAAAAAAACAAAAAAACAATAATTTAACAATAACAGGATGAAAACTACAAAACAGTCGTCATAATCCCTTTCTTGTCCCCAGAAGCACGTTATATGTTTTTAAACTTGTTAATGCCAAATTTAACGCGAGATAATTATTGTGCAAATGTTTTTCGCCCCCTCACTCAGCAACCGTATAATCTTTCCTTTGACGTTATTCAGATTACGGGTAAAGAAATAAGTTTCAATATCGTGGGTGGGCCCTAAAGATATTTCATTTTTTGTCATCCCGACATTTCAAGGGATTTACCACAGTGGATTGTTTGCATTTATAAACATCATTTTGTGAACGCGTCTTCTTTCCAAGAGTTACCTTTCCATATTCAAACACATAATTCTGTACATCGTGAAACCTTTTTCATTTTTCGAAAGTTTCCCGTTTTAAAGTTATGGTACAAAACATATTTATATGAAAACATAAAGTTTCTTTTGACCCTCGTTTATGTATCTGTAAATTTGCGTAAGGGGTGAAGAATTGGGACATGTTTGAATCCTCTATCAGGGAGTGCAACTCCTCAAAAACTTTTAAATGTATCTTTAGCAAAAAGATAAGTTTAGGAAAGTATGTGCAGAATTGCAGATCCGACAGACTTTTTACTTATTTTCTCTATAAGTGACAGAACAAAGCAGCGTCCAAGATATTTCTAATTTGAAGGTAATCAGAGACTGCTGGTTGCCTGTTTTGCGTTGTGTGTTAACTCGCTCCTCCCCTTCCTTCAGAGACGCAGGCAATGTTAAGTGGATAACACTCCGTCACTCGGATAGGACGTTAAATGACGGCCCCGTGTACAGGAGGGTCACCAACATTGCACGTCAATAACCCGTTGCACTATTCGTATAACAGTAGGGGGAAACCCCGGTGTATTAATCTACCTGCACACCCCAATCAGGCCGAGTATATAATCTGCAAGGATCTTCAGTATTGAAGGAGGCAGATTATCTTGAAGAAGAAGAAGGTTTGGGGAGCAACAGATCATGATTTAAATGCTCTGTCGACAAGTTTAGGAAGCATCTTGACAGACGGATTGTTCCACTATGAACATGACGGACAAATAAAGAGGATAAAATATACAATTCCTCAGGTAGACAAAGGAACATCCCTTTACTGCTATTATGTAAAAAATTTTAGAACAGGTGTTACATGCATATCCACCTGTTCTACACATTTTTACATAATAGCAGTGAAGGGATGTTCCTTTGTCTTCCTGAGGAACTGTATATTTTGTCCGTCATGTTTATAGTGTAATGAACTTGCATTATGTTAATTACGCTCTTTTGTTATCGTATTTGAATGAACTCTTAAGAAATGGGCATACATGTATACCAAGGCATTCTTTTCTTTTGTAAGGAAAAAAAATAGTCGTCGTGGATACAAGCACAATATACAAACGAATTCCTGGGTGGAGTCTGCCACCTGCGGCATGGAAAGAATTGAAACAAAACTTTCTCCCGCAACAATTTTATCACTTGATTCGTCAATCGCTTGTGACGACATTGGTATGTTATAGAATGTCTTGTTACCAGGCATTACCGTGTTTAATAACCTTTTATTGTGTTGACTCTGCTATCGAACGTGAAGTGCTGGGGCCAAAATACCTGTCATGTGCAAAAAAAGACTAGACTTTTTCCACATTACGACATATTTGCACTCGGGAAATATATTAACCATCTGAGCTGTTGTTTAATGAATAATTTCATACGTGTCAAGACCGTCTGTTTCCTCTGACTGGTTTCCAACTTATTTTAAGCATTTTTAAAAATTAAAGCATCAAGGATATTATAAAAGTCATAACGAAGCTGTCAACCATTTTTTGACATGCATGTGAATTTATTGCTTTTAATGTGTTTTTTGTAAAATTGTTCATTCGTCACAAATTGCATTTTGTATCCCCATCCTAATTTACGATAATTATTAATGCACTTCATGGTGCACATTTTTCTGTAATGCTTCGAACCTGTCTTCCCCTTTTCTTTCCTCTTTCTCACTGTTCCTTGTCAATATTTAGCTTCATCTGTCCCTCCCCTTACGCCTCCCCCATCCTTTCTCTCTCTCTCTCTCTCTCTCTTTCTTTCTTTCTCTCCCTCTCTCTTTTCTTTTCCCCTCTCTCTCTCTCTTTCTCTCTCCTTCCCTTTCCCTCCCTCTCTCTCTATCCCCATCTCTCCCTCACCCTTCCCCCTCTCTCTCTCTCTCTCTCTCTATCTCTCTCTTCTTTCTCCTCTTTCCCTCTCCAACCTTCTCTCTCTCTTTCTCTATTACACCCCTCTCTCTCTCTCTCTCTCTCTCACGCTCTCTCTCTCTCTCTCTGTCGTGAATACAGTCATTATTGTCATTCCTCTATCTCTTAGGTGTTCTCTTTCTGTTTCTCCAACATATTTATTTACCAGGTCACGTGCTGGGATGCCGTCCTTGTTTTCTTCCTTCCTTTTCCTTATCAACGCATTCATGTTATGGCAATCCTTCCAAAGGAGCTAATGGCAATCACTCGCAAGAAATTCCACTTACAAACCTTCTAACGAAATTTGTGCATGTGATGAACATCAAATTCCTAATGCATTTTTCATCGTTTTGACGAAGACGTGATTCGACAGCCGATAGCTTAAATAAGACAGAAATAGCAATGACAAGACATATATAAAATAGGTATATTGAAGAAGTACCTCGTTTCATAACAAGTGTATTCATGGGAAGAGGAGAATACTTAATAGATTTGCCAGAAATGATTAACTTTGTTGCCTATGTAAAAGTGTATAGGAGCCTAATGCACTTAGCAATAGCGATTTCATTATCAGTATGTCTGATGCATCATACTCGTCAGACATCAATGCATTTTTCATATGACGAATATTCCTTTTCCTAACCATGATAAAACTGAATGTCTATCATCTTATTGGAACCAGAGGCACATTAACTCATATAACTAACAGCTATAATATTCTTAATGACTAAAATGATAATAATGAAAAAATAAAAATAATAATGATTTCACACAGGGCTAGCGCCCTTCTGACTCGAAGGGGTACGATGGCTCAGTGGTAGAGAAGTCGATTCGCTTACTAATCCCCATTAACAAGTCCCTCGGAGAGGACTTAAAGCCATCGGTCTATTGGATGTCTACTAACAAGCACACTCATGTTTTCTACCAGTCAGATACAGACAAACCAAACCAACCGCTCAGACGATAATCATGCACAATTCAATGTTAGTCAAGCGCACTTTCCATTTTTGTGTTCTTGAAAAGCAGACGTAATTTTAAAATGTCTGAATCATTAAAGGACAAGTCCACTCGAAAAATAACTTACTTTCAATAAAAGCAGAAAAATCAGACAAACCAACTAAAAAAAAAAAGTTTGAGCAAAATCGGATGACTATAAATAAGAAAGTTATGATTATACTTGTATTCCAATAGCGTATCTACATTTATCTATATTCTTACTACGCATATGCAAGCATGCATTTATTCTGGTAACCATCTATTAGTGTCCTATATATTTACTTGTATTGAATGCATTCCAATACTATTTGAATTTACAAAAGACACACGAAGGTTCAGTGAAAGATTACTCTTTTTGATCATGACTAGTCATTCGTGGTTTTTATGTAAGTGACGAAAAGTGCGCTTGATTAACTTTGCTGAGAGTGACAATTAAATGCACAAAATCAAAAGATGAAACTAATCTGTGTTTGCAAAATTAAGGGGAAATCAAAATGAGATTGTAATGAAGTCATAACATGTAGTTGTTAAACAACCATAATTCTTACAGCTCAGTAGAACAAATGTAATATTCTAGGGCACTTTCTAGGCAGTAGACAGCCGCAATAGACCGCAATTAGCTTGAAAATAATCGAAGGAGAGGATGAAACCATGCCTTCCTAATTTACATGAGGTTGGTAGATGATTGATAAATATATTGCTTACAAAAGCATCACAAATTTATAATGTATCTCGTGACACCAGGAAATCATTATACCCATGGGCAATTTTGACATTATGTTGTATTGTACAAATACATTTTTTTGATTACGTGATATGTCACTATTAATGTTCGAACAATTCAATTAGTGATGGCTATTAATATTGCCTTGGTTAATTTCTTGAATGTCTTTGCGATCGTATTCCTTTTTGTTCACCGTGTTCTCTTTCTCTATCTCACTCTCTCTCTCTCTCTCTCTCTCTCACTCTATCTCTGTCTGACTATTTCTGTTTATATGTCTCTGTCCCTGTTTTTCACTCTCTCTCTCTCTCTCTCTCTCTCACTCTCATTTGCTTTTTTTTTGTGCGAAAAATGCTTGAAGGCAATAATGTCATAATGGCCTTTTATAGTTCTTTGTATCTGCAGATCAGGTATCTACTGCATGCATCACAGGATGCCGACATCACGTTTCTATGAATTACACCAGTTCCCATTGCCAAGTTTATTTTGGTAGAGGAATTGGCGTCAGCGTTGTTCGATCCCAAGTGGGCACTTGAAAATGCCACATGACGGATTCTTTTAGATTACTGGATTTTTTGAATATTTGTGTTTGTTCAAAGTATCCTATTTTGCGATTTAATTCTACGAATGCATTTATACTAGATAGATTGTACATGGAAAAAAAGTAAATGTCTAATTAGGTTTTGTCTTGGCTGTCAAAAAGGCTAATATTTCAGTAAAACCGATGGCAAATAATTTTGCACCAGTCCTATTTACTAATTTCATGCATGCCTTTCGAAAAGGTTTCTCTTGACAAATTAATAAAAACTTGCCAGATGATTGCCTGACAACGCAACAACTAATGCATGCAAAGTCGATTCAATTAATCGATATATCATTAAGCATGGCAAGTGGATGACCCGGTTGGTACCCAGGGGTACGGCTCAGGAGAAAACCTGCATAAATTGAAATACGTTAGTAAAGATTCTAAACAGTACATGTATTCTTCTTCTTGCGATGTCATCATCATACGATGCGTCAATGCTTGCGCCAGTTGCTGACGTAGTTCTACGTCAGACAAAAGTGTGCCTCGTGAGCAACGGGTATGAGGCCCTGCTATCAAAGGAAAAGGCAGTCGCATGTGAACGGACCTAGCTCCGTTATGTTATGTTCTAATTCCAGTGATGACATTTATGAGTGTCTCTCGCTCTACTCTTCATTGAATTTTGATTCACCAGTATCCTTTGTCAATTCATTTCCCTCTTAACATGACTCAGTGAAAAAGGCGGAATAGTTTCATTGAACAAATGGCACTAGATTCATCTAAAAAGGGCATCTGATAATGAGGATGGGGTTGAGAATTCGTCTAAGTGGTAATCAGTTGCGTAGATTAAGGAAGCGGTGGGCATGTGCCCCTCACCTCACCGAATAGCATAAAGAGACAAAATGAAAAAGGAATAAAATGAGAAAATACAAAGGGGGAAAGGAGGAAGAAAATAGTTGAAATGATGACTCCCACACAACGCCACTGTTTAATTGTTCTCTTAATTTTGCATTTCACTGACAGATCATTAACACCCCCACCCCCTAACTCACCACGTGCCGGATCCCCCTTTTAAGTGCCACAGATACATCATCGGTGATAATGTTAATTATGTTGTCGCAAAAGCAAGTCACCGGAACGTCTGATGAAATTGAATGATCGTAGAATTCAAATTGATATCACGACGGTTGATAGTTTTCCTCAAAATGGTTGACCTAAAGTATCTGCCCTTTCATAACCTTTTCTGTTTTTTTTTTTGTTGTTTTTTTTCAATTTGTTTAACATGAATAAAACAGGGTACGTGGTTAAACTTTCTGAATGGATCGTGTACTTCTATTTTCTTTGCTCTCTTTCATGGAATTAGATAAAACAATTTTCGTGAACAGAAGTGGAGATTATATATTCATGATTATTTGTCAACGTAATAGTCATTTGTATTGTGTCGTGTTGAAATACTGACACAAGAAATCTTTGAGCAAAATTATTTGCGAAATTACCCCTCCCGATGGAGAATGGCAACATATTGCGTTGCCCATGGAAACTTTCATTGTGCACAGATTATTGCGAAAATATGTTTAAAGGAACCGAAAAAAGATTTAATGCTAGTATAACATTGCTTTATATAGCGCTTAATACGTCGGAATGTCCGATCATTACTCCCGGTCATCGGATTCAGGCTTGCCCGCACTTTCTCCACTCCCTGGGGAGCATTCCAACAAGAGCTACTAGGCTCAAAATGCTAAGCATACCACATTGGCTTTCGCGTCCTACCGGGTACCCATTAAACGCCTGGGTGGAGAGTGGCAAATGTAGATCAATGTCTTGCCAAAGCACATTAGTGCCGCGGTGGGTTTCGAACCACGGACCTTATGATCGTCAGTCCGGCGACGTATCCACTCGACAACAACACCTCTACACATTAAGATGGCAATGTAAAGATTGTTCTTAAATCCCCTCTAGATTGTTGGGAGCCCCAAAATTCGCTTTATAAATGATTAATTCGCTTCAATTATGTAATGATGTGAAAGTAATAGTCTGCTCTTTGTTTATTCGTCTAAAGTTCTTCCAATTGGCGGAAATTGGATTTCCGTTTATCTCCCTTCCATGGTCTTGGTGACTATCTTGCCAAATATAAACCAGGAAGGTCTTTGCTATGACCATGCTCTCATATGATAGACGACCATCTCATGGCCCCAGCTGATGATTAAAAGTCGGGTTTCAACATCCTTCAAACGACCTCTCATGTGGCCCTCCAAAAGACGTCTTCCATCAATGTTCATATGACCAATGATAACCTCATCAGGTCACCGCCGTTCCAGTTAGTAATAGAGACAAATTTGTACGTTTTTTTTTTTTTTAATAAACCTTGTGAACCTTCTCCTATTGGTCGGGTATTATTGAACCCATGAACGTCATTCATCTCCTTGGCTTTGGAAAGGGGCACACCATGACCAGAAAATGCCCGTAATGATTAATGTTTTGTTTATATTCTACTCTGCTGCCTCATACGCAAGAAGCAGTTTAATGCCTTTAATTGTAACTTTTTCTTTCACCTGAGTTTCCTCACTAGTGCAATGGTCGTTTTTCTGCTTTTATCAGAACGGACGTTTGTCACGACAGATTGTGTCAGAGACCAGTTAAAACATGTGCTTTTAGAGTGTTTTTGTCATTGTTTAAGCTGCTGTTAAACTGCAAGGAAAAGGCGCTATATCAGATATTCTTTGGAGTGATTTGGATTACACTGGTTAATGCCGTTTCAACCAGAGATGGTTTCTATACTGTAAAAGTCGATCACTTCTAGTTGGACTGGTTTTCTCTCTCTCTTGCCAATGAATCTAGAGTCCAGCCCCCGCTATTGGGGTCTTTCTAAGGACAACATGTCACTTGACATATTATTAGCTTCGTAGTAAAACTAACTTTTCTTGACAGAAGTGAAAACAAAAAAAAAATCAATCTTGTGTCGTGTGTGGGATATAGCGGCGTCGCTCGCATTATGTGGTTTTTATGTTTCAAACATCATGAATATGGATGGATTGGTGGTATTTTAATTGTTGTTACGTTTGTAAGGTGTTGGCGTGACAACAAAGCATCATGCATGTACTGTAGGTGTGAAACTGGCTTATGTGTGCGTTTTATAAAGGTCGTACTCAAACTTTTTGAACTGGGGGTGGGAGGCTGATGTGTTATATGGTTGTGCAAACACACGCACACACTTACACACAACACTTAGGGTATGGGTAGGGTAGGGTTTAGGTCTTCACCCCTAACTTCAAGGGATGACCTTTTACCATACGAGAAGGGGGCATGGCCCCTTTGTACCCCCTTGCCTACGCACATGCCTTTCCCACATACATATTTCGGCCGACCAACACAAATTGTTTTTAATGTATGTAGGAAATTACAAATGTAATTCATATCGTCGGCTGCTAATCGATATTCACTTTCACGCATACCGCTAATCGCTGCCATGGAGTTGACGTTCTTGTTCATCATATTGACGAGGGAGTGTTACATAACATGGCGGCAAGCCCCCCAGCAGAGCGATTGATTATTAATTGCAAAAATATGAGATTGACGTGCTAGTCGCAGCATGCGTTAGATTTGACATTTAATAATCTGTTTGTTGATCAGCGAAGAATACATCGTCATTCATCAGGCATGTCACGCTTTTGATCCTATAAATACTTTTTAATGTGCTTAGGGCTATTTTAAGTGGTTCGCAGGCGGCTTATTATAGACTGTCAATAGATTAAACGGCTATCGCAAAGGTTAATTAATCAAATATTCATACCTAGAGCATTTATTATACATCGTGGTGCGGTTGGTCGCATAAAAACAGGAAGTGTTTCTTTTGTTTGTTTGTTGTTATAATAGAAAAATTGGGCTCTAGTATAGTGCTCATGGCTCTCAGAATACGACAATTTGACACTCCAGGGCCCCGTCTTACAAAGAATTGCGATCGATCGCAGTTTTGAAACAACGGTTCTCATTGGTTGATAGTGCGCGTGCTGTTGATAGGCCATTGCCATGTTGAGATTGATCTCAACTCTTTGTAAGACGGGGCCCAGGCTTCCCAGAATGATTCCCCCAACTTTAGTATGGCTGCCATTTTGAATAAGGCGCTTTGTCAATGTAAGAACTTAATTCCTTACAGAAGCCCATACAAATATGTTTCTCATTAATGTCATAATTGTCATGGAATCGTGTTTCAAAGATTAGTATTCACATGATATATCTTTCGCCTACATGTATAGGCAGATACTTTTTTAAACTTTCTGTTTAAGATTTGTATTGAGAGAAGTAATTCTATTTTTTTATTTTATTATTTTGAATGTCAATTTTGATCACTATTTAATTAGTATTCACAGCGTTTCCCTTTTCAAGAATTAAACGCGTTTTGAATCAAGAAACCTCTCGTATGAACAAATTTACTCTCACGGGTCATCTTAATCGTATATTTGTTATGCCTCGTCTTCTTTATCTTCAATTTTTTCCTGTTTTTCTTTTTTTCGTCCTCCTGCCTTTGTTCTTCCTCTTCTTTCTTTTCATCTTGTCCTCTTCTTCTTTTTCTTCCTTTTTCGTAATGTTCCTTTACTCCTTCTTGTTGACCACGTGATGGGAAAAGGCGTTATACAAAAATGAAACTACAAAGGGCGTGAAACCTAACTCGATGCATGTCACATCACTATAGCTTCTTCGACCGATATCCCGTCTCCTTGAATTTGTTGCCGTTATTGAAACCTCAAGTGGCGTTTTGTTCATGATATCCTTCGGTCAAGCTTTCCTTTAAAAGACAAGAGATAAGAGTGACGTCATTCTGGTCGCCATTCAGATTTCTTCCGTGCTTTAAATCAATATTTTTAATTTCCCAGCGTGCGCGTGTTTTGTTTAGCAATTGCAATTTCGAATCCGGTGAAGGATGAGAATCTGGATTATGCTCAATTTCCCTAGCGCATTGAAATATAATGATATTCCTATGATTGATTTACTTCTTTTTATTTGTACATTTAAAGTGACTTAGTAACATTGTTGAAAGGATAATGACAAATTACATTTACGATTCTGGTCAGTCATACTACCTCTCTCTCCCATTATTCTCCCCTTACCTTAGTTACTGAACCCTTGTTACGCCATTAATTTTACGCGCCATGGTCAAGTTCATACCTACATGGCATTTTTTTGTTTGCTTTGCAAATTATCTTAAATAGTAACATTGAAAAAAAAGTCGAATGGTAGTTATATTTCCTGCCAGTTAAGTAAATGAAAATCAATAAGAATACAGTACAATGATAGTCATAATGGTGATGATACTTTTCTTGATTAAGATCTATCCCCCCCACCCCCCGATAAATTCTTAAAGGGATCGTTTAACAATGTTAAATCTAAGATACACGGTCCTACATGTTACCATTGTCTGCGATATGGTGTAATATTAAAGCCCTAAAAAAAAATCGCGCTTCAAAATGATCAAGAAGTGCCTCAAAAAAGCATAAATATTTGAGTGAGCGCTTTTTACCATACTCGTTTTCCCTAATAGACTGTTGTGTTATGAAAACCGTTCGGCGAACGGTTTTCAAAATTTGTAATTTCAATCATTAATATCTTGATAATCAGACAGGCGATCGGCTTGTAAATGTCATGGAGTTCCTGAGTGACCTAAAGGTTTATAATTATCATTGCAGCATGTGCCAAATCAAGGATTATTCCTAAAGGATCTAAGACAAAGTTACCGGATCCCTTAAAAAGGCAATAACATACAAGCCATAAAGACAAAACACATTTTTGTTCCCGGTCTTCTTCTGATAACGCCAACTTACCGATCTTTCTTATGTGGCAAAATGCCTCGTAATTTTTGTACAAAATCAACCATAAACTTTCCCCTACATAATTGGCCGCTGTTGGTGTTGCATTTCACATTAATGTTGTGTATGTCACAAAACCTGTTATCGTATTGACATATCTCTGCACGAATCCTGTTTAACGGTGAGATGGGTATTTTTCCAGTGGTCAATCGTTACCTATCGACTGACTGTAGGTCAACAAAGGTTGGCAATGACGGGCTATGATGGTGTTCTTAATACCATCGGCTTTTAGGTGTAATGGAAAATTTCGATTTGACATTTCCCCCATAGACTATTGCAACTTACAACTCCTTGCTGCTTGTTATTGCGAAATTTCTGTTGCATCATGGCTATATTTAGACCTTGACCCGAATGGAAATAACGTGCTTTTTATGATATAAATTGCCTGTGAAATTAAAGTTTCATTAAAAATGAAAGCATGCTCACCAAAAGTTGTCCATTTTAATAGCTCAATATAAGGGCTGGCATTTAAAAAAACAGGTTTTGCTCATTGAGTATAGATAATTCACGAATGTTATTACTCTTAAATGAAAATAATCTCATTGCTAGAGCGGTAATAACAATTCTTTCCCACTTTGAGTATCCACATCCCACTGCTGCCATCCAAAATGAGATGCCAAGATTGTGTCTTCATAAAAAAGCTAGGGTAATAATTATGTAATGTCGATAAAGCGCATTGATATGTCTTAGGGCAGGAATTGCGCTATATAATTATAAATGGTGGGCATTATTATTATTAATGTCATACAATTTGCTCATAAATGAGCCTTCTCTTGTTTCTCAGTTGAAATTGTTACATTTTCTATAAAGTGCAAAAAACCAACAGAAAACAACTGTTTTTATACTGAAATGACAATGAGTATTAGAGGGCTTTTGACCGACATTCATTGCTTCCATCCACACCTGAAACGAGTCGATTTCGACAATACTTTTTTTAAAGGCTGCTGCTCAGTCATCTGTGGCTGCAGAGTTATGAATAACGTATCATTAAACAGAACATTAGTTACTTTTTAAGATAAAATATGTTTACAGGTCGAGTTTTTTCCAACTGATAAATTGGAATCTACCAAAGTCTGGTATACTTTTTTGATACTCACTGTAGATGTACAAAAATAAGTAATGGAGAGAAACACATCTTCCGGCCTCACAGTACAAAAAAACAGATTTTGTGCATTGAATATAAATAATTCACGAATGTTATTACTCTTAAATGAAAATAATCTCATAGCTAGAGCGGGAACAAATCATTTCCCACTTTGAGTATCCATATCCCACTGCTGTCACCCAAAATGAATAAACATGATATTGACTTCAGAGTCCCAATAAAAAAACTTGTTATAAGCTACTGAAATCCTTGCTTCTGATTGGTTAACAGCGGATTTGTCACGGTTTTTTTTTTGTAATTTGTCATTAAAAGAGGGCTTTGTAAAACTGGTCCCTGGTATATATAATGCATATAGTTCTACCGTGTGGAATACTTTGCGGATACCTCAAATGGATCGCAAGTCGAATATTTCGTTGCCCTGGCTGATAGCGTATAACGCTGCCCTTTCTGAATGTGGTACATTGGATTTAATAGATTCAAATGAATTCAGCAATACGTCATCATTTGATTTATTGCGTAGATCCTCTCAGTGCACTTTTCAACATGGCCGTTCGAACGGAAACTTTCTCTCATAAAAACGACTTCTCCTCCCTTATTTTCAAAGATGGAGGAGAGTTCTGAGGGTTTTTCACAAAGCCTTTTTTGAATGACAAAAAAAATCAGTCACGAAAGTGCTCTCATATAACAACTTCCCCTTTCGTGTTTGAAGATAAAGCAGAGTTCTGGGGTGTTTCACAAAGTCTTTTTACAATGAAAATGGCAAAATTAAGTGACGAATCTGCTGATAACCAATCAGAAGCAAGGATTTTACTAGCTTATAACAAAAACTGTTATTTTCACTACTGACAAGTTTTGTGAAACACCCCCTTAGTCAACATAGTCGACAAAGAACTAATTGACTTTTGTAATTTTTTATGAGTTCAGAAAACTTATGAGCACGTTTCAAAATCGCTCTAATAATTTATGTAGTTATTGATTTTTTTTGTGGATTTTTCTTTCGCATCGCGCACTATTGTTTGGGATTCTACAGGAGCACCTACAGTTTGACAGTTTCAATTGGCCATGACATATCTACAGCAAAACATTAAAACTTTGTCAAAACGACCAAAAGAACAAAAACGAAAAACGTCATTTTTCAAGAGGTTGAATGAAAAAGTCGATATTTTTGGAACGACATTAATTATTCTCATCCGAAACGGAAGATCAAGATAAACAAAGAATGAAAAATGATTTGTTAGACATTGTAAAGTAGCTGGGGAGAAATAAAATACGGGCAAGGAAATTGAATAAATAAATTGTTGCCAAACCACGTTGAACATTTACTTTATTGTTAGATGAATTGTGCCCATTAGTGAATGTGATGTTCACCATGTTTCCTTTGTTTTTTACACTAGGTTTAACACTATGTTTACATGTGACATGCATTTTATAGTTCGGAGTCCAACCATTCATGTTCAAGTACAGCTTCCTGGATGATTACGCCCCAATGGGATGTAAAATACTTGCAGTATTTCAAGATTTAGACATTTCGAGCGTGACAGTAGTATAAGAAGCTGTCAAGATATAATGCGTTTCAGATTGGCATAACCAGAAATAGAGCGCAATTACTAAAGGAACAATTTTCCTGTCAGCGTTGTAATTCATTTTCGATTTAACCACTACACCCAGCGTCTTATTCTTTATTGTCCATTCCAGGTTGACGGTTTTTTGAAGAACCAGGCGTCGTGATTTGCACATTCATTCCAACCAAATCAAAATTACTCTTAGTGTTTGAATTATGAAAAACTCAAATTATCACACACGTCATAAGTATATCATTCATGGTTGCCCTTTTAAAAGACACTTTTAACAATCTCTTTTAGTCGTTAACGGTTTTGCATACACAACGGCTGAACCAGCGCCCAAGGAACCGTACTTGTACTTACAGTCTAGCAACTTAATCATACATACCCTGACCAAGTTTGTAATTTGTTCAGTGCTTGAAAAATTGATTTGTCCCGATTTCGTGTTTCTTGAGAATGTGAAATGTTAACGTACTCTTATAACAAAGGCCTTAATTCAATTAGTCTACCTTTCGTTCTTGAGTTTATAAAAACATTAAATTTACAGGGGCGTGTAAAATTCAGTTGTTAACTCGTCGGCATGTGAATGCCGCAAGAGTTGGCAAGAAACTTTACTTGTTCCGTGTAATAATTCAGAACAAAGAATAATGAATTAATAATGGTCGCCTGACAAAAGAAGGTTCATTTTAACAAATTTATTTATCTTTATCAAAACAAGAGTATTTTGCAAGACGGATTGTAAGGTCATTGCGTCCCGTTGACAGTGTGGCGTCATTTGCTGACGTAGAAATGTTGCGTCAGTAAATGTCGCCGTCTTTGAGAGCTACATTATCTTCATTCAAAATATAAGTATTTTGTAAGACGGAGTCTAAGGTTATTGCGTCCCGTTAGAAACTAGTTATTTGCTGGCGTATAAGCTTATTGGAAAGCATCCCATTTGCAACGCACATAAAGTTGCCCAAAAACTGAGGTACGCAAACACATTGCATACTGAAACGTGCATTGGCCGTATCGACCGAACACGCTAAATGGCATTTGGAATAATATTTATAATGATGTAAAGACATGGATGTACCATGTAGTTATGTGTGATAGTGTATTAAATTCAACTCAGTCAGATCATTGTGAAAGGATGTGTCTTTATACACGTACACCTTTCTTAATTTCCGTGTCATCTGCTATACGGAAATGTCGCTTTCGTAAGAGACAAATGCCTATCTATGATTTGGGATAAAGTAATTAGACTCATGGGGCGTTGCAAGAAAGTTGCAATCAAATGCAAATCCCTCGAATCAAGCGTAAGTCTCAACTTTATTGCAAAGCCCCTCGAGTAAAAGAGAAAGAGAGAGAGAGAGAGAGAATATCAGAGAGGGGGTAAAGGTTCTGTAGTTAACTTAATTTAATTGTTAAAAGTTTAATCCTAACAAAATCCTATGGAATTTAGAAGACTAGTCGGGCGTTGCAAGAAAGTTGAGTTGCAATCGATCGCAAATACCAGTTTAAATCGCAACTTTCTTGCAACGCCCCCATCGTATTGCAACATTAAAAGTACAAACAAAACCTTAAATGGTCGGATTGTGGGTTTATCACCTTCCCAGACCAGATTAACGCAGGTAATAGCGCAATAAAAACAGGGACTTTTAGATTTGCGTGGACTATATTCAAGGCAGTACATTAAAAGGACGTCGACCGTAGCAACCCACCTTGTCTTTGTGCAAATCTAAAAGTCCCTAATGACGCCTCGTCTCCAACTTGCGGTATCGATATTGCACTTGCATTTCATCGTCTGTTGAGAAAGTGTGGTTATCTTGAAGGTTCATAATTTCTGTATAGATTGCGTCTCTGATGTCCCGGACAATCATTCCATTCATGGTGTGGGATCCTATCGCATTGCCAGGGATATGCTTCGAACGGGTCCTGTCAGTTCTTATCTCTCAGTCAAGTAGTTATTAATTGCCTGGTTATTTGTTTCCAATTTGTTCCTCATTAGTTCAATATCCTATGCGTCTGTTCATGTTAAAAAATCTACTGTTTGACGTTCAGGTTTAATGTGTGCCTCAATGCCATCATTTGTTGGGTCTCTGGATTGTTGCGAAACAAAGGATTTATGGGGAAATGTACATAACGCACATCTTCGACCGCACCCACACTCATACGCCCACACATTCATTCTGGCATAGTAGTGGAGATTTTCTACACAAACGTTTTTCGAGTACTGGACAACACTAAACTGTCCATTATCACTCGGGAAAAGAATAGTATGTCCTAAGTATTAATACAATATTATGTTATTATTATCGGCCTTCCATGAGCTATTGAAGTGCACTTCTTTAATGTTGTGGCAGGGTGGGGCAGAGTGGGGCGCTCAATCTCGTCTCAACAGATAGGTATAGTAAACGAAATCAAGGTACTGGTAATCGGG
>BEXV01001066.1:44112-65910 GCA_003118195.1 Hemicentrotus pulcherrimus | reverse complement strand
TTTTTTTTTTTTTTTTTTTTTTTTTTTTGCAAGAGCTTGGATTTTGTGTACCTGAAGTCAACATCTCACGCTGCATGTTGCGTCTGCCAAGGCAGGTCAAAATTATTCATATCAAACTAAAAGGGTCATTTCGCTTGACTCAGTCTTCGACAAACAAACACTGGGAGAAGAGTTTCAATTATGTAATGTTACCGTCTTGCTTGCCGTTCGGTCCTCAGGGTGCAAATGATCCAAATACTATGATGGAACAACAGACGCCCCTAATGAATGTAGGTGTAGTTCAGAGGCATGAAATTGACTGCAGTGAAAGTTATAGAAAATGTTCGAATCGCAGACAGCTATATTATTTTTTCTTTTCCTCGCATCTTTCTGTCTCTTCTATCAGCCGCATTGTGTCTACGTTCTCTCTTTTATATCTATCTCTCCCTCTCTCTCTCTCTCTCTCTTTTTCTCTATCTTTCTTTGGCAGCAATTTTAGATGGATAAAATCGAAGACACACAATCACAGTTGATAAGATCTTGCTTAGAATTTAGCATTTCCTTTGATATTCCCTACTATGATATTTCAAATAGTAGAAAATGAAATATTTTAAAAAGCCACGTTATCAAATTGCATCTTTCTAATTGATTTAATTTTCTGGCGTGTTTTCATATATTTGTTTCTGCTCTTTGAAGCACTACTCTTCAAAGGCTGGTGTGGATATCGCTTGCACCTGAAAATGACTAATCAAATAAATACAGCACGAAAAATAAAGATTCTATTTCTTCGCTGTTTCACGTTTTTATTTTTCGCACCATTACGACTATGCGTTTGTTATCTTTATTCATACTATACCGTACATAAGCATGACAGCAATAAGCCAATGATGATTATGATGGATAAGCGAATACATATTTTCAGAACGTTGCTGATACATACACAATCTTCTTTCTATTGACTGTTTCAATCAGAGTTGTTACTTTTGTTTTAAAGGTTAAATTGTATACGTTTATACATTCATTTTGTTCCACTTTAATCTCCAGAAATGCAAGATACTTTGATGTTCTTCAATTATTCTTACTGTATCCAAAATTACTGCCTCGTATGCGCTATGATATCCAAGCATTTATTTTCTCCAGCTGCTTTTAATCTCCTAAGTGTATGCTAATTATTTCAAAATTAAAGCTATTCTATACTGGAATAGGAAGTGATTTTTTTTTACCGCCCTTGCAAGTATACAGCAGGAAAAACGAACCACGCCAGGATACCAGTGCAGTGCAGTGCTTATCCAATTCATTTTTTGGAAAATAATTTTCATAAGTAGTCCAATTCACTTGAAACGAAATACAGGACCAGATTGGGATAATATTCGTTTGAACCCCTTAACTGATGTACAATCAAAACGTATAGGCTTCATAATCATCTCTGTATGACTTATTAGTTTATTTCCCCGATACGAATATCTTAATGTATGGGGATAAACACCGATGTCCATTTCCTTTCTGTTCTTTTCTCCGCACTGGCACTGCTTTCCGCGAATATTTTTTAGATGCTTTCATCCGTAAGATCGCTTTCGTCAGATACGTCGCTGACAGGGATACCTTCCTTATCCGTGTCTGACTTTTCCCTCCGTTGAAGATTTGTGCACATTATCAATTTGAGGATAGCAGTGGTCTTCGGAAGTAGAAAAACATAATTCCCCGCCTAAGAAAAAATTATTGATTGCCCTCTACATTTAAAAAACTATACATTTTTCTAAAAAATTTTGTCTTTTCAAATCTCTCATTTTATTTCGTATTGATCTTTTTTCATCGCCACTTTCTCCTTTTTTAACTCTTTTTTGTATAAATATTTTCATTCATTAATTGATTTAATCATTCATTTATTCATCCATTCACCTGTCCAATTCACCATTATATCACAAACACATATATCCTAACGATGACGACGCCCTTGTAAAGTGCGAGTAGCAGGATATTAATCTTCTTTAAACGAGAGAGATAGAATGGAAAAGATCAGACAAAGGGTTAAAATACATAAAGAGGTTTTACAAAATGGTGTTGCCATATAAAAGAATACGCAAAGTGCAATAAACTTGTTTGACAGTTCTTCGTACTATATGTTGTTCTTTTGTTGTTGTCGTTGTTGTTTTGGTGAATGTGTGAATATCAGGAAGGTTACGGGGAGGAAGGATGCCTGAAGATAAAATAGAAGATACTTCAACAATGAAGAGATTGGAGATGAAACCCAGGAGAGAGATATTGGATTGGAGGCAGAATACGGGGTGAAAAACGGAAGTGGAAGAGAGGGGGAGAGAGAGAGCGAGGGAGCGAGAGAGCAAGAGGAGAGCGTAAGTAATGCCTAGATAGAACACATTAACCATAATGATAATGTCATTGTAATTGAGTCCTCAAGGCCACCAGTGTTGCGTTTTGTGCTGTGTTTAATATCACGATAGAAATTACATTAAATACACAACTAAGGATTCCAGTATATAAATGTGCGCATATGCGTGTGTGTGTGTGTTTTTGTTTGTGTGTATTATATGTGTATATGTCAATACAATAACACATAATATGTCATGACTATTCGGAAAGATACATGATGTGAGAGAGACAGAAGAAGCTCGAAAAGTAGTGGTAGCAGGAACACGGATACGGTAAAGGATTTGAAGTAATGAAAGGATAGAAATAAGACGTGTATGCTAATGGAAATTTCATTATGATTGAGTTGTTTACGAGGGGAAGAAATGCATCAGGATTAGCACTAACTACTCTTGTATACATGACAGATCGAGGGCATCAAAATGAAATATGACATGGGACGATTCTTTGTGTAGCTGTAACTTCATGAAAGCACTTTGTTTTAAAAATGCATCAAACTGAAATATCTTGATTTAGTAATCAAAGGGGTGCGCGAGGATGAAAATAGTATCGCAAGTTCAAATTTGATTTTCGATTCCTTTATTTTTCATACGACACCCATAGAAAGATAATTACTGAGTCACTATCAATAAAATGTCACTTTAAGCACTTAAATGCATTAAAATTGTTATTACTTTTACATTAATATCATGTATTTCAACGTGTAGATCGATAACATAAATATAATATCGGAACTGTGAAATTTAAAGAATTTCAGAGGTACAGAGAAAAATGGAAGGAAACAGTTGCGTTATCCATGATTAGATTCCTCCTCCATGCTGTGTGTTATATCTCTTTTTGATAACATGTACAAAGAAGAATTACACGAAGTGGAAAGGAGAAGAAGAAATAAAATGAAGTCATCAAAAATTTGATTTCAAACACAGAGTTCAATTATAAACATCCCAGTAGAAAACGAAATGGTCACGATACTATTTTTTGCTCCACCGAGCATGCAGCACCTTTAAAGTTTTACAAAGTATAATGCTTTTTTTTTTCTGTTTTTTTTTGTGTGTATTTATTTTCGCATATTTTTTTAGAAAGAGATTCTGATACTCTAAATTGTAAAGGTTTCACTTTGTAAACACGTTTCAAGGTTGGAATCATCTTCTGTTATAGTTATGTTATTTCATGTGCGTGCATGTATACGGAAATAATGTTCTTTGTGTACGCTGCAGTATAAGTAGGTTGTAGGAGTTTCATGCCTGTCTTATTTGCTCTAATTCTTGTCGAAAGGCTAAGGGTTTATCTATTTATAAATTTTTCTTTCAGGAGAACAATGGAAAGATGTTTGTGCAGTAGCCATTGTTTATAATGATTTTCTTTGGATAGTACCACGTCTAGCTATAGGCTGACTAATATTTCCCCGAGCTTGAATCCCGAGCGCAGACGTGTGGCATTAGCATAACATTTTGCTTTAAAAAAAAGGTCGTGTGGTATGAAAAAGAACATCTTAAATGCGTAAGGAAAAGAAAGCATTGATATTGTTTCATACCATTATTCTAATTGAAATTTAGTGATTTTTCACATCATGTCCTGATCCAGTCAGATATAGCTGTAATATTTGCGCTTTTACAAGTAAAGGGACCTATGTCACTTCCTTGAGGAACGCCACACCACATGGAAAGGACAGGCTTACCATCGGACTGTATTCTCTTTATACACTTTAGAGTGTAAGGGATACGAATGATACATTGTCTTAACAGTGAAGGGTGGATCTCTCAGATATATTACTCTTCGTCCCATTTTAAGGGATGTTCTTCCTCGCATTAAACCATGTCGCCATGCTTCGTCGCTCAACCAATATATTAGTGGACGTGGTATAGATATCATCAACTTTTGCCGAGACATCTTCAACGATCCATGGACAACCTTAATCATGTTAATTGAATAGCCCTTTTTGTTTGCCAGAGATAAAACAAAAATAACATTATGCTTCGTCGTGCTTTAGTTCTACGCCTGCTAGGTTCAAGATTCCTTGTTACCCNCAACTCTCGCCTAAACAATATTTTCAAGGCAACACAAGTAGCATTTTCAAAAGCGTAACACGGCTCCCTGTATCTTCTAATATAAATATGAAATAAATATTACAGCACTTCTTTGAACCTACATGTCGATCTAAAAGGCTAACTGCTTAGATGTCAGCATTTTGTCGAGAAATCCACGACCCTGTTGGGTAAAGGAATCCTATCTTACATGTCTCAGCTAGGATTGATTTTTTGAGTTTCGTTTCGGCCTGAACATGGCAGGACCACGTACCTACACCTTTTCCATATTCTGCAGGACTTACAACACCAATGTCTAGGTCTTGTTCTCGACACCGTCACCACCTCCCATACCCTTTTCATCTTCGGCAGGACTTACAACACCAATTTCTAAGTCGTGTCCACGACACCGCCACCCCTTTCTACCCGATGCAACAGGGGGGCGATCTGTCACGCCTCCAACCTAGCTCATCTGGCCTTCAGAAATTGAGATCAAGTGAGGTGTTGATGAAATCTGACGGCGACCGTCACGGGTGCACCCCGCCGAACACGTACTCAAACAACCGTCAATGGTGTTTCGTGAACGGGTACCACGTGTACTTTCGATTCGATTATGAATGGGATAAGATTGATAACAGTCTGTTCTTGGGCATTTATTCAACATATAGAAAAGGCAGTTACTTATGAGTAGTCTTGCCTTTACAAATCTACATTAAAAGCCGGGTCGATCCGGGATGAATGTACATTTCATATACGTATAACCTGATGATAAATATTATTTGATTCATTCGTCGGGTGCCCGCAGGAAATCCGTTACAGCCGTTGACAATGCGTGGCTCTTGTTGCCTTCTCGCGGAGAGCCGAATGGATTATTACCCTTGACCCCTAGCCGAAGCAGCAATGGCATTCAGTTAGACTCCATCAATATGGATTAAGACAATTCCAAGTTCCCATATTGATGGATAAATATAATGGACTAAAATAAAGAGAGTCTATAAAGGTTCCATCGGACGACAGTCATTCATCTCTCACTGATAGATTCACAAGAAAAGCATTGTTTTTGGTTGCAAAATGACCTCTATTAGTTTATACGAGTGATATTCCGCTCTTTTGGAAGGATACAGTATTACTTTATGGCATGGTGGACTTGGATCCACACCTATATTATTGAAGTCCACTCGAATGTAGTGCTATGAAGTACTCTTCTTAGAGTGGGTTCCGCAAGTGTTTTTGTTACTGTGGATTTGTTGTCTATGAAACAGGAGTTATCCCTAATATGACTCGTAGAGTGATGTCCACTCTTTTCTTTTGATATAGAGAGCACAACGAGGAAACACAAAATTTGTATCGCATAATTTGTGATATAACTATAATTTTTAAAAAAATAAATAACTCCAACTTTCCTTTCCTTGATTACAGCCTGTTTCATCAGCACCTGTGCATGATATGCCAATTATACAATTCATTGAATAGATGTGAACTTTACTGGTTACATCATACCACGTTTATCATTAGAAAAGTCCATCAATGGATGAACAATAAAGTATTTAGTACGCTTTGCTTGAAAGATGGAGGATTTTCCACCATGTGAGAAGGTCAAGATACTGGTCAAAAGGACAGAATTCAGTGCATAATTACGTCCATCAAACTCAGCTTCGGCATTTTTCCTTTCCAAAAAATGACTTTTTTAATTCGTATATCTTTATATCCTTCCAAAGCATTTTAGTGAGAAGTTCATCTGAAACTAAACCGCAAAAAATGGCGGAAATGAGGGAATATAACAATGGCATGAATAGGGAGTGTGTGTGTGTGTGTGTGTGTGTGTGTGTGAAAGAGAGAGAGAGAGAGAGAGAGAGGGTGGACTGCACAGGACAAACAAGTAAATTACAGACACAAAAAATGGAAGAGAAGGAGGGTTGTGTTTAAAGAAACAAAAGTAATCTTCAGACTGGAATCTGGAAACGTGTGTTTTGGGTGCAGGGGTAGGGAAGAGAAGGAGAGAGAGAGGGGGAGACAAGGTAGAGAAAAAGATGGGTGAAAGCGGGAATGAGAGACAGAGAGACAGGGGAGTCAGAGACAGAGAGACAGAGATACAGTGACAGAGTATAGAGAGGGATCGAGGAGGGGAGGGGGAATGGATGAAAATAAACACACAAACTTAAAGTGGAAAAAAAGATATATGGAAAAACCAACAAGTGCAGGAATACCAAGAGAAAAGGAGAGAGGGGATCGAAAATAATAATGTTATAATGAATGTCTTACTGCATTAAGTCCGCTCCTGAATTGCTGATTATTCAATAGGCCTTCAGAAATAAAAATTTGCCCTTGACTTTTTGACTCAACTTCAATGCTATCATTAGCAAACGAGTGTAAAAGCGGATTTACAATACCACACAGTCATATGTCCTATTCTGTGACATGTATCACGCTGGGAAGCATGCGCGCCATGAGCATTCCTAAGGGATTATCAATGAAAAGTTATAATATTATCAATGAGGCTAAGACATTATGCATCTTTTCTAAATTAATGCATTTTATAAATACATATTAGACAGTGTTTGTTGAAAGTTTAATAATATAGTTCAGTTCTTTAAATATCGAAGGCTAATAAAGAGGATGGAAAACGGAAAATACAAGTAATATCAATAATGTACCGCATACCACAGTAATAACTGCATAAAGCCTCTTGCACACGAAAGGTCATTCCGATTACGTCATTACCTGCGGTATTCAATGCGGGTGTAGGTAATTGGCGCATGCATGCATCCAGTCATGCATGATTTTAAACGCAATGATTGCATTGTTTATTTTACTCTCACTCTTTGTACGATGTCATTGTCATATGACACGTCAGAAACCACGCCATTCGTTGACGCAATCCTACGTCAGTAAAATAGCGCTTCGTCCACCATATATAAGGTATAAGCTGTTTGGTCAAGCGTGACGTCAGGTGACTGTTCAATGGATTTATCTAGTGTATTCCTTCCTCACATCATGTAAATTCATTAGTTGGCCGGCGCAATTTACTACACAGCTGATAACATCATCCAACATTTTCACCTTTGAACGACATTTTTGTTTTCTTTAAATCAAAAGTCAAAATATTGACGCGTATAAGATGGTTCCGTTTCTCTTCATGTAACCACATCAGAAACGATGAGCAAAGTTATACATCCGAGAATCATAATTACATGTGTCGGTGGAAGGTTACTTCGTTGTACGATTTGCTTTTCCTTATTAAAAATCTTGTTTCCATGTTAAAGCGAGATGAATGAATGATGATTACATGCCTATAATCAATTTTGTCAAGAAAGACCTTCGCCGAGGGGGGAAATGGAAAAAGAGACGCGCAGGGTGCATTGTTGTTAAAATTGAAAGATCGCACGAAAGTTGGGATGTAACAGAAAATTGATATTAACATCACCTTCATTACGGATAGAGAGAGATGTATGATGCAAAAAGCCAAAGGGATATCTCGTTCTGGTTAAAATGAGAAAAAAAATATTAAGAAGGGTATAAGATCAGAAGTCGTCAATTTTTAATCAAGAAATATGGGTCGCAGACAAATATTGGAATAGGCTATACAAAATATGGAAGGATAATTCAAAACCTTGGATTGGGGCGGTATGGCGTACTAATAACGATTTCAAACTTTCAAAGGTCCATGCCGACGGCATTGGCAGTTTCAGCGTTACGAACTTTCTTTAGTCGAAATTGTCGGGAGTGAAAATTGTAAGACACCAGAATAAACCATGCAAATCATTTGTTCATTTTATGGGCTGTTTACATTTGAATTATTGATAACTATTTACGATGAAGTTGTTTTAAATAAAGCTAATGCATACTACTACCCAATGTACAGTATATCATAGGTCATTGCATATACATAGATTGAGGTAAATGTTTAAAGTATCTGATAGGTTATCAGAGTTGGAAATTGAACGCCCATATCTGTAACTTTGATAATATGGGCTTTAAGATCTACACGACGAGAATGTGGACCTCTACGTGTGACATCCTTTTAAGGCAATGTGACGTCCTTTTAAGGCACTGTCGGGCTCTGCCAGTACCTGAAAAGGATGTTACATTGCCCTCAGAGGATGCCATACATAGAAGTCCACGTTCCCGTCGTGAAAGTTTTAAAGTCCCTAAAACATAGCTCACTGGGCGATGTAGGGTATTATAGTTTTAAGATCTTCAAATCAAATATCCAACAAGATATGAACAAGATGAGAAAAAGGGCATCCAATGTCCGACCCTTGCTTAACAGAAATAATTCAGGCACAATGTGCTAATTATTATTTCAATGTCAATAGTTCTTTAATTGTTTACTAGTAAACGCTGTGTGCAAACTTGTTGTATATATGTTTTTAATGATTATAGAAATTGCCATAGTTTCATATGATCATTAACACAGTTATACAACATCTGGCGCTGCACAGTGGCTGCCGGGCTCACGATCAATTGGGCAAAAAGAATTTCCGTTTCGGTTTAATAAAATTTGGAGTGGACTATTAGGCTGTATTATTATTATATTATATTATTAACATATAAATCTTAACCTCAACAGGTTTGTACTTTCTTCGCGTTAAATAATATTTCACCCCAACAACTCGATACCTTTACAGTCAGACATTCACTAGGCAATTGATCTTAATTAACATGGTTAAAAGACACTTTGTAGGCGCGTGCCAATCTATGGAATATAGACGCCCCTTGCTCTCTCGATAACAAAAAAGAAAAAGGCGAAAATGAAACAAGGAAGAAAGGTTATTTAGATCTTAATGAGGAATTAAGATAAGTTCTAGTCTTTCGTCTTTATCTTGTTACACTCAAAGAGGACAACAAATGGCACCAGCTTTGTTTCTCATAGATCTACGATTGTATTTACGACAGCTTACAGATATTGTTCGTGGCTTCATAAAAAATGGCGTGGTACCCAAAGGTTAAAGAGGGCAATCCTCACAAAATGAGGGTACTTCATCATAAGTGAGTGTTTTTCTTGGTCGGGTTTTGGGCGTGGGTTGGTTTCAACTAGGTCTCTGGCACTCATTTGCAATTATGGGTATTAATGGCTTCATTTTGTTTTTTTGGGGGGATGGGTTATAAATCCATTCACCTAGTTAGAAAACCGGAGGGTCAAAATTAACTCACTTTCAAAACAAAATGGTGTCAGTTATGACGTGAGCGCGGACCTGTATCTCGCACTAGGTTATTCCTGTTTATTTCAAGATGAAAATTAAATGAGATATTTTAAAGGAAATGATTATTACCGTCCTTGTAATGTATGAAAACTAATAAGTAACTTCTGAGGAAACTTCAAGAAGCTTTATAAATTAGGAATAATGATTAGGCTACCGTGGAATATCTGTGATGCAATGAAGAATGGGTTTGCATGAGGAGAATATACTTAGAAACTGAAAATGCTTTGTGAGCTGAGGATTATTGAGAAGAAAAAAATTATGAGGCACTTTTTTCAAAAAGAGATTTTCGACAGAGCTTGCACTCACACGGATTTTTTTTCGAGGGGAAGAGGGGTAGCCTAGAAGAATAATGACAATAAAATAATAACATTGCAGCACTTATATCCATCTCGTCAGGAGCTCAATGTGATCCAGTATTTTAGTACGCGGAACTTGCTAGACTACCGAATATTGATTTCTCCCTATTTGGTAGTCATTGTACACCTGGATGGGAAGTGGCAGATGTAGCTCAATGCCAAATTGGGGCTCGAACCTACGACCTTTGCATTTCAGTCAGGGTCTTTTGACTTCGACGCCTTACACACCCAACAAACAATAAAATTTGAACTTATGCAGAAAAAAGAAGAAAAGGAGGAACATGTCTAGAAGATAATTTAAAAACGAAATAGTTATATCATACCAGTGGGAAAAAGCGGCATTAGTCATGTTGATGATGACGCTTATCACACCTGAAATTAAATATTTTCTGTTAACAATAAACTTCAATCCGCTATTGTATCTATTACATATTTTCATAATTGATGTTAACAGAGTAAGCTATCTTCCTTGTGATATATGGCCTAAAAAGTTATGTTGTCATAGTGGAAATAGAATATATTGACCCATACAAGTCACTTAAGTTGTCAAAAAGTGGAAGACAGAGTTTGATCGAAATATTGACAGCGTTACAGATTCCATGTCCATTAGCATTTGAAACCACTTTGGCTTGCCTGTCGAATGAGCACGCTTTTCAAACACAACTCACCACAAAGTAGAATACTTCATCAGTAGATATTAAGACACTTTTGGCATTCATTACAAGGAAGACTCTCTCGGAGGCCTCCGCCATTTTTTCATCGAGCTATAGTTTCTTGGCGTTTTCCTCTATTACAAAGACAAACAATAGATATCACTTTCCCCTGTACTTTCGAACGTCATTGTATTTGATTGAATTAAAAATTGTGCGCGCTCTCCTTTTCCGACACGAATTCCGCCTGAAATTGCCGTTACTCATCAAGAATGATTAACGTTGAGTGCTTTCTTGTCTTAAAGAGTAAGTTGAGTTCCGGGAAAAGATGACAAATAATTTGTGACGTTATCATTGTTATTATGCAACTATGGAAGAACATCAGATAAGGAATGTTCCCTGGAAAGCATGGCTCTTCAAATGCCTTATTATTCTAAATATGGCATGTAATATTATAAAAGTCGGGATGGATTTTTATGCCACATGTTCGTGTAGTCCCATAAACATCTTTCTGTGTACAGTGCTTGTATCTTTACCAAAAAACTGGGCCAAATTTCTTATCATTTTGATGATTCCAGAACCTCGCATGCAGTACACACCAATACTTATTATGCTAGATGATCAACCTTTTCTGATCGATTCCACAACGTTTCTTTCAAAACGCAATCGCATGACCAGAACTCAACTTTATCTCCAAAGAGAATATTCAGTTCTTGTAACGATGAAAAATAATATTTGAGCCTTCTCATTCTTGAGGCATGTAATTTGGGAAGATTTAAAGGAATTATCACCTTAAAAAGGAATGTTCTTCTAAAATGTCATATTCATTAAATAACGACAAGAAGCCCAATATTAAATTGGGACAGACTGTCATACCACACGATTATGTAGTCCCATACAAACATTTCAGTGTTCGATACATGTGACTTTCAGAAATTTTGAGCCACGTTATTTCAATTCTAATCGTGCCAAAACGTCAGTGTACAATACAATTCGTATACAAAATACTAGATCAACCTCCCCCGTTTGCTTCCATTCGAGATCTTGAACAATGTAATCACAAGGCCAATTCCTTCAGGCAATTCTGTTTGTTTAGGCTTTTTTTGGTAAATTCGATATGATGAGAAATATTGCTTTCTCTGAGCCCCGACGACTGTTTGGTAACTTGATACTGTGTATACACTTTATATCTTTATTTGTATTTAGCTTTTTGTGTAATAAAATGAAAGTTTTTGAACGATGCTTAGTCCATCCTTAAGTGCCTACAAATTAAGATGTATTTTTCATGGGACTATCATTACAGTATTTATGCGGGTATGTCCTTCGTTGTTTTCTTGTTTATATAGTGTGTTTATACGTTCTAGGAGGGAAAAGGAATTTTTCTCATCATCTCTCACTCTTGTTTTTCTTCATTTTGGTTACATATACATATACATATAATCATTACATCTACACACTAAAAATTAATGGTACAAATTTGCACCCTATAGGGTGCAGACCACTGCTACAATAGCAGCCACCTATAGGGTGCAATTTTGCAGACTTGCGCCCTAAGAGGTGCAAAAGAGCACCCTTCGGGGTGCAAACGAGCACCTTAGGGGTGCAAACGAGCACCCTTAGGGGTGCAGACCGCTTAATCTACAATAGCAGCCAAGTATTGCAGACTTGGACCCTATAGGTGGCTGCTATTGTAGCAGTGATCTGCACCCCAAATGTACCCCTATTTCTTAGTGTGTATGTGAGATTATCAGGGACGGTGTTAGGAAAAAGGTGTTCTTCTTGAAACATACACAGTTATTCCATGTGTCAGGTGTCTATTGGGACGTAGATTATATGTTTATTTATTAGTACACCCATGCTCATTCGAGATCTCAAAACGTAAAATGTTACCTAGTATTGGATAAATCGGAAAAAGAAACAAAAAAAAAAACAGGAAGTGCAAAGAGAAGAGATAAGTCCACTGTTCCCAATGCGTTGTGATAGACGGTGTCTACTTACAAAAGGTTTTTGACATTTTTTCAAGGTTCACTGGATCTTGAGGAAACTACCGACGTAATTCATAATTGCTATAATTATTCCCTCAAAGCACCCGGAATATTTAATTATTTGTTGTCACTATTTAGCGTCAACTTCATACGGAAATTCATGGATGCATAATGTCTATAATGATGCTATTAAACACATGGCCTCACAAAAAAAGGTCACGATTTTGAATTAACATTGTATGCATGTTTATGCAGCACCTTTATGGCATTTTTAAAGACAGAATTTTGGTATACATGTTTTGTTTGTATGTATATTTATCTTGATGATTACGGTTGAGAAAATCGACCCAATAAATAAACGAACGAGCCTGGATTTCAGGCTGATCGAATAAAAGATTCTATCCTCCACAATGACTATAGTCTGCTTCGTAATGAAAGTAATATTTGATTCGGACTGGAACTTAGACTTTACCGCAGAGGGTGTGGCAATCTTAATTAGATCATTCAGTGTCAGCCTAACCAGGCTTGAACTCGAATCGACAAACAAACTTGAATTATCAAACAAACAAATGGTGAATCATGGTAGTTGATGGTGAAGGGGGAAACGTATGGTGCTGAAGAAGGTGGGAATCCAAAATGGGATTTTGCAAGGTAACACTGAAGTACGATGACTTAGTGAGACATGGTTAGATCATAGACCTAATATTAGGAGAGACAGATGGATATATTTATAATGAGATAGAGATAAATAGATGAGAGAGAGGGAGTTGCGAGCGAGGAGGTGAGAGACAGAGACACATGATCGCCTATGGCAGGAACAAACGGGGCATCTTAAGTAATCAAGCAAAAAAAGAGAAAACAGAGAGGGAAGGGAGAGAAGAGAAAGAAATGAGAATAGAGAAAGAGGGAAAGAGAGAGAAAGAGAGAGGAGAAAAGATAGGGATATATGATCATGAAAGCTAAGTGAGGAAGTGAGAAAAAGAGGAGTAAAATTGCATAAGGTATTAATCTACATTAATCTTACTATTACAAGTATTATATGAAATATAGCTAAAAGAAACTACTTACTACAATGACCACTACATTCATTATTACAATGTATATTACTATTATTATCACCACCATTATTGTTTTATTTTGACAGTTGCTGGGAAGGATACACGAAGATTTGAGGCAGAAATCAAACCAAGCAGCTGACCTTCGAGATGCGACCTCAAGAGGATTCGAAACAGTGGATTTAAAACAGCTTTCAGGTAAAAGATAACTTTCAGAAACACGATCTCGAAGCCTTACGCCAAAAGGAACTCAAAGGCCTTTTTTAACACTGTTTTGTAGAACTGCCCATGGAAAGTACTTTAGGATTAATAATAATAATGATAATAATACAGTTCTTTTAAATCGCATTAAACTCATCAAGGATTTGTGTGTCCGCTGTCATTTTTGAAAAACCATGAGCTTCAATAACCCCTTCCAAAGGAGCTGTGTTCATAGTAGAGCATTAAGGGTCCAAGAACATATCCTTGTTAGACTCCATGGGTATGTGTGTGAGCTGATGACTGAATCCCATCCGATCGAAGACAATAGTCTGTGTGCGAGACGTTAAAAAGGTCCGAAACCAGTCAAGTGCTCATCATTGAATCCCAAACCACTGTGCGAGCACTGTATGATAGCGTCATAGCTAATGGTGTCAATATGCCATTTTCATTTTATAAAAAAAAAGCTTAGTTATAATATGAAATTTTCATTTAAAAAGTTCATTCACGAGGCTATTGGATTAGACTTAGGTCGATGATCTTTTTATAAATTCCTTTGAAAAGTGTTCAAATGAAAGACGACCCCCTCCTTCCATACTCTTGATATACTTCCATCCTCCATTTCCACTTGTCTTTGAATCTGTATGTCTCATTATGTTTGCTTTTTTTGTTATAGTACTACACATGTGCGTGCATAATTATATCCTTTAAATGATTGTTATAGTGATTATTGTTTTGAAGTGTATTACCTAGCCTCTTGTCCATTATTCTTAACCATCTTGATATTCCAATATCTATTTTTCATATTTTTAAAAATTTTTATTTCATATATTTATTTTATAATTAAATTATATTTGTCCGGTAGTATGTATTATCCTCCTTGATTATTTCAATGTCTTAACTAAGGATTATTATTTCTGAATACAAATTTTAATCAACTTACACGATATAAATACTTTAAATGCTTTTTATTTATTAGTGATATGTTTTCATGATGGTAGACCCCTATAGAAACAGCTTTTGCTGTTAGAGTATTCCAGCTCGTGAAAGGAAAAGTAAATGAATGAATTAAACAAATCGGGGGCGGCGATCAGAAATGAAATATCCATTCCCTTTTAATATCTCGAAATATTAGAAATATCGTGGACAGTGATAACATTGCCTATTAAACGTGAGTCCAGATTGCAAGCCGTTTTAAAATTTAATCCTGTTTTGTGATATCAAGAATTCCCATTTGTCAATTCAAAGAGCTTACTCATAGATATTAAGAATTCTAATGATTTTTTATCTCGAAATAGGATTTAATGCCAAAATGGCTTACCATAAGCCAGTTTTCTTTAATAATTTTCAGGATTCCCTATTGAAACGTAACAATAACATCATTACATTATCCAAACAAATTTCTAGAGGGAGTACAAGACATTTTGAGTTAATTCTCAAAATTCGTTGAGATCTCCTTGTCCGTGCAACGCAATCGGAAAGTCTTTCAATTTTAGCCTCTCCCCCCCCCAAAAAAAACAATATATATATATATTATAACGCGAGATTTTCCATCGCCACTGATTATCAACCGAGAAGTTAGACACAATCAAATCGTGATTTTTTTTTCTTTCAGGAAATCCAAAAGGGTATTCAATCTGCTCTTGGGCCTATTTCTTAGAGGTCTTTGTGTTTTTCTTTTCTTTTCGGCTGTCCTTCTGATATTTACCAAAAATTACAAAAACTCTCTTTGATCACAACGCTATTGATGATGATAGTGACAGTGTCTAGGCTTTAACAAAACATTAACAAAACATTACCCTCGGAAAAAAAAAGAATAACTATGGTATTAATATCAAAACATTAATAGTCACACTTTCTGTTTTTTTTTTTCCCCCACAGATAATGGTGCCGGCTTACAAGTACACGGAGTGCGGCAAACAAGAGGAAAATGCATGGGCAGATTCGGGCCTTACATGCTAAACTGCAAACGAAGTGGACCAACAATTTAACAACAGCCAATTGGTCATCATCATTTAAACATCTCCTGAAAAAGAACGCTAAAAAATCAAAATAAAAACAAAATATTTTTCTCCCTTTTCACGTAGTTAAATAGTCATCATCACCCTTTTATTTTATCGATTACTTACGTTAACCATTTGATTCTCAACTTGCAAAAATCAGCAAGGATATTTTCATTTTGTGTGTACCTTCAGAAGTCTAAGAACTCTGTGTTAAATACGGCAGCTGTTGTAGTGTGCAGTGGTGGATTCCGGTTATAATAAAAGGGGTGGGGCAGGGAGGTAACATCATAATCCACGAGTTTTTGTAATTCCTGTTATTCCCTATATGTGATGATAAAATGGCGAATCGCCCCCACTTTTGAAAATGAATTTATGACTGTGTCGACACACACACGCCACCTCTGCATATATTTCTTTGTTTTTGTGTGTGTCACACGTTTAGGGGGACTGAGCATCGCAAAGCTTTACTCTTTAATAGGCCATTATGCAAATTTCCTAATTCCCACTCTAAATCTACCCCCNACTGTTGTGCTTGTATGTTTCTTCCACTGGACAAACGAAACAAGGCTTTAAATAGAGAAATTAGCACTACAATTATAGATACAAGACTTCATTTGTTTTGTTTTTCTTTGAATGTGGCCAAACCAAGGAAGTTTATTTTATCTTCAAATATTTTGTACATGTAAATAACATACCATTTGCTTTAGTTGTATTCAAATAGATGTAGATCGCACATCAAAAACATGCAAGAAACAAAGGAAACTGTTTTATACACCTAAGACTCGGGCCGGGAAGAATTATTAGTGAGGGCACTTTGCAAAATTACACGTATCATATCGATTTCGTTTGGAAGCATTATAGTTGATACAAGCAGCACTTTGCATGAAAGAAAATAAATATTTTGTTATTACATAGAACTAAGTGAATATTTTTTCAGTTTGACTACATTATATATATTGTGTAGTGTATAAATCGTATCATTTTATCTTGTTAATTCTAATTCAAAATCATGAAAATATAAGTATTATCGTGCAGTCCACACTTAGTACCATTTTGGTTACATTTCGGATATGTAAAAGCTGTTAGTATTGTTCATGAAAGTCAAAGGTCGTGCGTTGTTACGGGGCTCAATTTGCGTGAAATAATATCCGTGTTTAGAAACAAAACGTGAAATGAAATTCAATATAAATTTGAAGATCCTATTTAATGTTATTTTACACTTTACACGTAGCAATTAAATCGGGAGCAGTTTGAGTAATAATATTGTTTACGAAGCTTTTGTAACATTTCAAAAGAAATTTCACTTGTCCTTGTTCGTCATAATACAATTATGTTGAATACCAAAAAACTCAATGTTTATAAAAATAGATAAAAGAAGGGTCCAACAGTAAAGATTAAGCGGTTAAAAGGTTCAATGCCTCTTGCAACTATTAGCGCAAGAAAGATTCGTACGTGTATCAAATGTCTATAATGTATACAAAATGTAATACCTCGGACTTGCTTTTAAATGTTAATTCAAAATGGCGGATATCATTTTCAAACATGAAAACAGTCTTTGCCAAACGAAAACAAAATAATGTACATGGTATTTTCAGTTGAGAATGCCACATTAGGTTGGCATGTAACACCAATAGTAAAGTCGTTGTAAGGTGCAAGGAATATCCATTGAATATTTTCATTTATGCATAGAACTTGACAGAACACTAGGTAAAACTCCGATCCCCGGTAAATCCAGCTTGATCCAACGAAATATCACAACTGCATAACGTGTTTTCAACATCTATTTTCGGTTGCTTGAGATAAACATCTTCATTATCATACCTTATCAATGCTACTGTTTATTGGGTAATGTGTATGGGTTTTCTGTACGCGTAAAGGCTTAAATTCTCGTTTTGGTCTCGAATTCTAGGCTTAGCATATAAAATAGCGGTGATATTACGGATCAATCAATTAGAGATCAATCAGACAACTAACCAAGATGGATGGAGTTAGTCGATCGTTTTACGCAAGACGCAACTTCCCTTAGATTTATCATTAAATAAAACGCAGGACACTGCAGCGCATTTAAAGGGTAAAGAAAAGGAGAACATAAATTTAAGTACATTTAAAAGGACCCCTTCGGCTTATACCAAACCCTTTGCCTAATAATGACCTAAAAGTGAGCATCATCTTTTAAAAAACCTTTTATTCCATATACAAACCTGAGTGCAAAGTAAGCAGTTCATACATTGCGTTGAAGTGTTGGTGCATGGGCTAATTATCTCCGACGGTTTAATTAGCGCAAGGAATAGCGCAACGCAATAGAAACAGGTTCTAATGTCTCCGCCATAAAAAAAAATACTTCTGAAATCAAAGCATTCAGCAGATCACAACTTTAAAATCTCATGCTGAGGGTTCGGGTGACGCAAGATTTAATTAGCGCAAACAATAGCGCAATAGAAATGATGCTTCGTGTGAGCAACGGGCATTGGCTCCTTCTGAAGGAAGATTTTAGATTCCATACAATATTTCAGCGTGACAATAGTAATGCTATTCCACAAGCCAACTATAAGACGATTCTCCTTTTCATTTTTTTTTACGTCTGTGACACAGTCATTGAAAAAGATTTTCTCCTTTCTTTCTTATCTTTTCTTTTGAGATGCAAGAGCAAAATGATTCAAGGTCATTTTGAGTATGAATTCATCCTCAGACATCGATAAAGCCTACCAATACAAGCGTGCCTGGAAATAGCGCTATGTTTGTTGAACTAAGGGGAAACGGGAACTAAGTATAGCTCGCTGTATATTTAAAGCAAATGAAATTTGTAAAACGATTTAATTATGCTAAATTAAAATCCTTATTTTAGTGTGCGTACTTTTAAAGGTAAATGTATCATTTTCCTATATGTTTCATTTGTACTTCATTTACTACAAACCCTTTTGAAGATTAAAGAAAATATCAGCGTTTGATGTGCAAATGCAAACATCTTATTTACCGTTATTTTCTTTGTTCATTTCCAAGTGAAAAATTGTAATAATGATTTAGCATATTTCTTTCTTCACATTGTCCAATAGGTGGGATGTAAAAAGCGATAATCTCTAAGGTTTCGATTCAGCGATTCTTGTTTAAATTAAGCAGTATTTTCTAACACAATCGTTGTACTGAATGGCTAATGGAGTGGAATGGATTTTTTNTTTTTTTTTGGCACTGAGAACGCAAGGCGTTTACTTGCATATATATGTTGTTGATGTATGCCTTGGAAGAGGTGCGTTCTCATTGAACACAGTTGGAGCTAAATTGGACACATTGATGAATATCAAATGGTTTCGTACTTAACGAGTAGCTCCTCGATAAGAAACTAAAGCTGATGGTTGTATAATTAAAAGTTAATGTGTAGGCCCTATTATCCTACCTCCTCCCTACATTCGCCGCCTCAATACCACAATATGTTTACGTTTCCTTATATAAAATGAATAGCTGCAAGAGGCAGTGTTTTCATTACACAAGATTTCATTGTAAGGCGACGATAACCATGTAATGACTTCGAGTAAAGGAGTGTCATCTCAGTAAAAGAAAATAACAAATATCTCAAATGGTAGCTGAATACTACAAGGAGAAAACAAATATCACTCCAAGTGTTTCCTTGCGTAATGCTAATAACACGATTTTTTGTTTTGGTTTACAAATAGAACATACTTGACCCTAAGACGTTTGGTGATGTAGCTGAAAAATAGAAAGGAGGGGAAATTATATTGATTCGAAGCTCGAGATATCAGATTTGACCTGGAAATGTCGACAACTCTTGACATTTAGTGTGCTTTATAACGGATACTTATTGCTCATGATAAATTCTATACCGTTTTGACACCGGAAGATGCATTACACATTGGGAAAAAATATGGATGCATATTTCCAGTAGATATGATGAAAAGAGTTGCAGAGGAAAGAATTAGTCATCGAGTTGCATCAAAATAATGTCATGGTTTTCGTTGATGGTTGGATGTACATCTAAAGTCTTTTCACGTTTTTTTTTTTTTTTTCTTCTTCTAGATATTTGATTCATTTTTAATGGGGTGGTCTTCAATTTCTGCATTTTGATTGAAAAAAGCGTTTATGTATCATTTTTGTCTTGTGATAAATGAATCAAATGTTGAGCTATAACTTCTGTACAGTTTGTCGCTGTTTATCAAAAAAAGAATCTGAATAAATAAGTGTCTCTAGTATTTGAGTAAATACGACTGTCATTCAGTTTTCTTTTTGTGTTTTGATGGATTTTCTTTCATGTCGATTATTAATGCCATTTACACAACGGTCCAACTATCGTGATTTTAATAACATGGCGATCTTACATTTTAAATCGCTAGGCAGCTACGCCATTAAAAATAGTACATTGCTTTATAATTCGGATGAATAATACACCACGATAGAAAATTGTATCGCTAACACCCCCCNATGTTTAATTATTCAATTTAATCAATTGAATTTAATATTTTATATGGAATATCTAATTGTAGCCTTTAATTACTACATGTAGCAAAGACCAATAATATTATTTGATGTTAGCGCTCTGAGCCTTATGGGAATGGCGCCCTAAATGTTCATTGTATTGTATTGTATTGTATTATACAGAAGATGACGATGGTGACGACGACGACGAGATGGTGGTTGTAATTATGATAAAGATGATGATGATGATGATGATGATGATGATGATGATGTGTGTGTTGGTTTTGACGATGATGATGATAATGGTGATGATAACGCTGGTGGTGGTGATAAATACCAGGAAACGGTTCGGTACAAAATTGTTTGAACTTAAGGGGCATTTTGGGGTACATTATATTCGTCTCTCTGTGCGACACACGCACACTCACTCTCTCTCTCTCTCTCTCTGTTTCTGTATATCTGTGTCTTACTCCTTTTTTTTTCTCTCTCTCTCTTTCTCTCTCTCTTTCTTTCTCTTAGTCTCTTTCTCTCTCTCTTTGTCTCTCTCTCTCCCTCTCTGTATCTCTCTTTCCCTCTATGTTCTTTGTCTCTGTCTCTCTTTCTTTCTCTGTCTCCCACCTCCTCTTCTCTCTCTCTCCCTCACTCTCTCTCTCTCTCTCTCTCTCACACTCTTTCTTTCTATCTTAGCTTATTACTCTCTCTTCTATCTTATCTCTTCTATCTTTTTCTCCTTTATCTCTTTCATATTTTCATTCTTTTCCTGTTTAAGATTGAAGTATGGAAACATAACTCCAAGGCTACGTTTTCGTCTTCCTTTTAATCGTAGAAAACCTTTTTTTTTTCTGCAATGTCTGCAATCTCTCCTGTGACAATCTCAGGTGTAACTGGTTTTGTGCTTTTCAATCTCCATATCTTTCCACGTTCTTATTTTGATTTAAAAAAAAAAACGACTGTAACAAATTATTATCAAAAACATAAAAAGCCAAAATGACACAGTTTCTGTTAAATCTGTCTGACATTTTAAATCATAATTATACGTTCCTGATATTCCTAAATCTTCATTTTTTTTTTCTCCTGTTTTGATATTTTCATACAATGTAAATGGTCAAGTTTGTATGTTCCGTGTAAATGCTATCTCCTGGCACCGTGAAGTATTCATTATAGGCCTACATATCATGGATTTATCATCCCTTTTTAAAACTATTTTTTGTCATATTTGGATATAAAATGACTCTGACAATTTGCAATAAATCAATGCCCAAAATAAGATCAAGTTTCAAAAATTTCTCCCGATATCTGACAGCTCAATTGGCCTCTGTGTATATTTTTCCCCTCTATTTTAGTGGTACATAAATGCCTAAGTTAGTAAAAAAATTGTGTAAATGTTATTCTCTGTCAATATAAGTTTAAGTTAATATAGGCCTCTAAAGAGACGGTTATGTCTTCATTTTCTAGTATTTGTCATATTTAGGTTTATAAACGACCAAATTGATTTTGATGGTGCTATTGCCTGACATTATAAAGTGTACATGAA
>BEXV01001065.1:68264-85313 GCA_003118195.1 Hemicentrotus pulcherrimus | reverse complement strand
GCAAGGAGCAGTAACATCTGGTGTGGACCTGTCCTTGCATATTCCTTGTATTTCCCAGAGTCACTCTGTGACAATTACTGGGGAGTTAAACCATGCAAGGGACATTTTCATGTCTAGTACTGTAACACTCTTGATTGGAACTTGATGCCTAATAATAACTACAAATTCTTTTTGAAATAGGAAAGCTTCCATTCCATAACAGATTACTTTAGAAGGTATTGAAACTAAAATCATCACCTCAAGGCTGTAGTTACATACCTGTAAATGTAATTTCAGGTTACCTACATGTACCCTCGATTTCACTGAAATGTAGTGTTAATGATAATAACCTTGAACACCATGTGTTTGTTCCTGCATCCCGTCCTGAAGACAATCTCTGTGCTTTCAAATTCCCTCTCTAGTGCTCAGAATAAGTTCCATCACTCATCCAAGCTTTGCTTACCTGTAACACTTTTGATGTCCAGTGACAGTTTCAATGTCTATGGTTGAGATATCTTTTACAAACAAATTCTGTGACAAATCTTAAATTTGCTAACTGACTGTTTTCAAAGTCTGGTTCTGAGGAAGATGTCTGAACCATAGACAGAAAATGTCTCGAGTGAACCAATGTTAAATGTGTCGTAGACATAGAACTTGCTCTTTTTTATTGTAAAGCCTGTCTGCACTAGTTTGACCAGGGGGATTTGACCTCCCTGCAAGGTTATTGACGGGTTGTTATCAAATCAGCTCTCAATTAACATTAGAGCATTGTTTGCTTATAGAGGGTGCAAGTAGCTTTAAGTAGTGCAGTAGGGCTTTAAACAGTCATGATAGGCCCATTCATCAATCTCTCTTTACTACTATTTTTCCATTCCTTGTTTCCTCAGCATGGAGACATGGACCAGAAGGAGAGAGACAAGATCATGAAGGAGTTCCGCACTGGCTCTAGCCGAGTGCTCATATGCACTGACCTGCTGGCTCGTGGAATCGACGTCCAGCAAGTCTCACTGGTCATCAACTATGACCTCCCTACCAACAGGGAAAACTACATCCACAGGTCAGTTCTTCAACATTTCCTTACAATTTCTACTTATCTTAAAATATTCTAAATGTTTAACCCAAATTTCAGTTAACTGATATATTCAAATTTATGGATGTTTTTCCTGAGGACCTAGTGACGTAACTATTGACCCATTAATAAACTACAATACATGCTTACATTACTTGTTATGTTGGGCAAGGCTCTGGCAAGCTTTCAGGTTGTCAAGAACAACCTTAGTAAAACAAATATGCATACAATTTGAATTTTTTGGCAAACTTACCTATTTGAAGACCAGTGATTTTCAACACTAGAAACTTGCATAAATTGTTATATTAATTTTATGTAATTAGTAAGGGTTAGTGTTTGCACTGCAATTGGGTTTCATGTTGGGTTAGATAATGGAACAGTGGTTGGACCAGCGTTAAATGAATGTTGGAATTTGTCAAGAAAGTGACTAGGAAGGAACAGTTGTTGCAACAAGTGTTGTAAAATTGCACAGACTTGTTTTCTCCATGATAGAATCATTTGAAATGTTTGGGGATTACAAATGCCACAGCTGTTCCAAGAAAATGGATATGTTTGGAATTCTCAAGTTCCGTATTCCTTCCACAAAAGCACCTGCACTGTAGTAGTGCTTCTCAGGAAGCATTGCCATGACATTGAAGGTTGTCGTTGAAAGGTAGATTAAACAGCTTTGCATGTGGGTGAGATAAGAAACAGATCATGTAACTCATCTCAATTTGCAATGCTATACTTTATCAGCTCAATGACTTTAATCTGTTAAATGAGCTCTGGGTAAAAGAAAACAAAGGGAGTACATTTAAAACCCTGTGAGGAAACCTCACTTTACAAATGCAGATTCCGAAAGAATTCTCGTAGAGAAGAGGGTATTTTTACACATAAATGCGTACTCTGATTATGAGGGCAAAATATTATTTTCATGCATTATGTAACTTCATATCATGTGCTCATCCTTTGTCCATGAAAAAAAAAGAATTTGTTTATTGATTATCGTAACTAATAGAGTTTCCCTTGTCTTTTTTTCCCCCCTGGTAGGATTGGCCGTGGAGGCCGTTTCGGTCGCAAAGGAGTGGCCATCAACTTTGTTCCAGATGAAGATAAGCGCAACCTACGGGATATTCAACAGTTCTACAATACTCAGGTAGATGAGATGCCTAGCAATGTTGCCGATCTGGTGTAGAGGATAGAGAGTGAGACCCGTCAATTTCGTTCATGCGTTCTTCAAAGCGATATCAATGCGATTCTACTGATGTGACTGATGATGCCAGTGATGCGATACAAGTGATGTTCTGATATTGGAATACCCTTTTATCTCAAACTTTTTTTGACGGATATCTTGGAAATGTGAAAAAACTGACTAACTGAACAGCATTCCTCAACTTATCACGGAAAGAGATTTATATCTCTTTCAATTCTATTTTGATATTTGTGTTGGAGACAAAGGACGAGAAAGACTCGGTCAAGGGCTATAACCCTTGCATCTTGGGGGTCACCACTGGTGACCCCCTAGATATATTGTTAATAGTAATACGTCTGTGTAGATTATAGGTAAAGTATATATCTCTTTGTGCTTATGACACGTGAAATGTGATTGATATTACAATTTGATAAGTCGTTTTAAACAGGATATTTCTCCTTTATTTACATTCTGTTGTAGAGAATATATCGTAATTTGAGCAAGAGGGTTTTGTAGTTGTAAGGGGTTGCAGGGCGGGGGGTTTATGTTCTGTTATTAGGGGGCAGTGTGTTTTTATTGCTAAAGCAATTATGGTAATCCGCAAGTTAAATTCTGGAGTCGACTCGATGTGCTGCTGTGGTATAAATATGAAAATTTTGGCGTGTCAGCAGGTTGAACAAATCTGCCATCTTGCAAAAGAACGATACCTTATTCTAATTATGATGTGCCATATGTTGCATGTGTTTAAAAATTGTTGTCACAGGTTTTGTTCTTTGTTACGTAGCTTTGTAGTTCATTTGTTTCTAAGAAGAAGTGGATCCTTCAAATGCTTCAAATACAGAAGGAAAGATAGAGGGCATTTCTTTACTTGAGTAATATTTTTTTTTATAGTGTGATGAAAGTGCTCTGTTGGACAAAGTAAGCTGTATGTTATCTATGGCTGCAAAGCGATACGCAGAATGGTTCATGAAATTGATTTACATGAAACCATCGTTGGTGCTTGCTTAAGATCTAACCATTTTCTAGACCTCTGCTACTTGATATACACTTACAGTAATTGAACACCTTGAAATGCCTTCTATGTGATCTCATGATTTCTCTGATTTTAGACAATCAGTATATTTACTACATTTTCCTTCAAATTTTTTTCCCTGTTTCTTTTGCATTTTCTGGTGGATGTATTTATTTGATAGACATTTGTCAATGAAATCGACTTCTAATTCATTTGCAGCTTTTAACATGTTCAATTTGATGATAGCCTTGCATTCTGCCGTGGGTTGAACAGTAGAAGAAATATACAATTTTTGATTGGAGCCAAACTTAATGAGATTTTGATCAGTTGCTTATTTCCAACCAAAAATCTCTTCTGGAAAAGAGTTGTGGCATCTTCACTCCTGCGAGTAATTTAATCAGGACACAAGGTATTCAATGTTGATTCATTTTATCCAACCTATCATGTTGATAGCTGGCAATTTTTTTGCAAAGCTCACTAACTGAACACACATGCTTGTGCACACCCTGTGCCCCCTCATCAAGAAGCTTAGCTAGGATAGTACAATTAGTTTTCGCGATGGATCACTGTGTAATCAATCGAAAAAATAAGTTGTACGATCATTAGCTAAGCTTTGTGTTATTGGGCCCTGGTTTGTTTCTCCAGTTTAGAATCATAGATGCAATGCAACAATGTTTCTGAGTGACCAGAATACATCGTTTGTTTAGCACCAGGAGGGCATTAAATGGTATCATTTTGAAGCCCTTCAGGCGCCAAACAGACATATGCAAGAACCCAGGATGTGCTTGATATCTTGTAGCTGATTTTGTTTTAATTCTAGTTCAGCCCTTGATCAATGACAACATGTTTCCTCAGATTTGCCAACGGCGTGATACCTGAATATGTAATGGTGCACTTTCTATGTACAATCCCAGTAAATAAATGGCTAAAATTAATTAACATAATGTAATTTATGTCTCCTGCTTACTGATGTTTTTTTTGTAAATTACAGTGGAATGTTGTGATAAGTTAACTCTTTTTGTAATAATATTATTCAGCTTCTATACATCAGCGATGTCTCTAAACGCTCATTTCATAGAAGCTCACAATAGTGAGCAAACTGCATTAACGTTCACACCCTACCGGGTACCCATTTAATACCTGGGTGGAGAGTGGCAAATGTAGATTAATGTCTTGCCAAAGGACGCTAGCGCAGGGCTGGGGTTGTACCTTGTGACCTGCATTTGATTGACTGGTTCACAACAGCTCTACATTTAAATAAGATTAATTTGTTGGTCCCTCAAATCTATTATTTTTTTTTAACCTAGAACCAAGTTGTGTCATTCATTCATTGAGCGGTTCCAAATTCGCCAAGAGTTTTTCATGAATTGTCCCATTTGTAATTTATCTCTTTATAGGAGAGCACGACATTTTCTATTCTTTTTGTTTGAATGTCCAATTGTCTCGATCGTGCCCAACCAGTGACGTCATAATCGGCCTGCTGCCCGAACAAAATTTTCAAGCAGGAAAAGAAATTTTGAGAAGGTTCTTGAAAAAAGCTTATCGCGTTTAATTTATATTTACAAGACTTTAGAGCAGAATTTTTGTGTTCAAATTGGTGTCGGCTTTCCGGACATGTATAATTTGCCCATTTTTAGTGATTATGTGATATTTCTTCGCTCAACTACTCGAAAACAAAAATCTAGTCATGAAAGCTACAAGCGATATGCTGCACCATAGGTTTGCATGTGGAATTCCCTTCGTTACAATGAATGAAACCTCGATATATCTGTGCTTGATGCAAGGAGTCCCCTCCATAACAACGACAGGAAATACACCAAGGATTAAGCAAGTTATTTGTGTCAAAAAAAGCATGGCAGTCATGCTGAAATTGCACTTTACCATGCACATTTGAAATTAATTGAATTAAAATATATGTACATGTATTCTTAGTAACTAGGGTAAGCATGTTATAAAAAAATCCTTTTGTAACACAATTTGGGGCAGCGAAGCATNTCATATGTTCGTAATGTACTCTGTCGTGATAGCTCTCTTTTTTGACAAAATTGGATCCGTAGGGCTTTTAAAGGGGAAATCGGAACACTTTCTAGGGGGTGTCCTACTGTCCTTACACTATGAGGGGAGATGATCTCCTAAGTGTGGCTAGCAAAGCATATCTTGGAATCGAGCTACATGAGGTCTAAGCTGGAAATCGCATGTAGATGCGGTCACAAACAAGGCCTCGAGGACACTTTAATTCATTCGGAGAAATCTCGGAAAAAAATGTCCAAGAGAAGTGAAAAAACTGGCATACATCTCTCTCGTATGGTCCCAGTACGGTAGTATGCCGCCGCCCCCCCCCCAAAAAAAAACAAACAAGCAGAATCTGATACACCAACTCGAGAGGATCCAAAGACGTGCACTTCGTTTCATTTTTGGAAACTACTTGCGTGATGCCAATGTCACATCATGCGACAACAACTTAATCTCCCAACTCTTGAAGGAAGAAGAAAAAGGGCACAAGATAGCAAATAACAAAATTGCGATACATATTATCGATTACATCAAACCGAGGGAGCGAACTACAAGGAGGAGTCAACAACAACGATATATGAGACTAGGCTCTTCAATGGACACTTACAAATTTAGTATTTCCCCGCTTAAGGACTGGGACGAGCTACCTCGGATCATCGTCGAACTGCCTTCTTTGGAGAAGTTCAAGGTGGCTCTCTAAACAATTTAGTTCCCTTTTCAGGAACTGTACCGCTGTATATAACAACTCTATGCTTTACCCTCATCTAGATGCTGAAGAGGGGTTGATGGGTATTACCATAGAAGTAGAAGTCAGACCATGGTCCCTACTTCATGGTCAGACACCTCTTCCCCACCGATATTTTTTTTTTCGTTTGTGTGTGTTGACCATGTACCTACTACTTACTGTCCAATCATAATACTTCATACTGGCAAGTTTTAGTTTGGGGGCATGGGGTTGGGGTATATTGATATCAACCCGACTTTCGGGGTATGCTGTGGGCGGGGGAGGCTCATGGGCCTTGTGTCCGACAACCTTTTGCCAAGAAAGTCTAAGGAACCACAAATTTCGCTAAAATGTGGTCGAATGTCGGTAGTAAGTTCGAGTAAGTTACTAGTAGTAGTATCACAAAGTGAATCATTTATCATGAGAGGGTTTAAACCTACTACCACCGGACCACGCATTATTTGGTGTAAGTGTATCATTATATACAGGTGATAGTCAAAAACACAAAAAATATGGTTAGTATTTTGTGTTTGTATTGTTCTTTACATTTAAAGAAGAAATGCTTCCCTCGCATCTTAATTAAATGTATAGCGTTTAATATTTTGTGTTAAATCAACAAATTAAAATTCTATTGTGATAACTTCTTTAAGGAAAACAACATAAATGAAATATTGAAGGCTAACCACTAATATGAATATTCAGCAGAGCATCACGTGATGAAGGTTGATGCATATTTATGAGCCCAGTTCCATAATAGCTGCCTTGAACCGTTGCAGTTTTAAGCGTGTAATAATGATATTACTAGTAATGATTATGATAATACTGGTAGTAGTAATAATAATGATAATGATTATTACCTTAACAATAGCAAAAATAAAAACAAAAATAGCAAATTTCAAAGAAAACAAAAGAAAATATAACTATATAGAATAGGAGCGCTATGAAAATCTTTGCCAAGGTCGAGTTTTCAACATCTTTCGCTCAATATTCATTGCTTCATATACCGGTATAGGCCTATTTTTATATTATTAATTGTCCTTTTTTGTTCTAATAAATTTGTTTTCCTCATGCCCCTACCCAGTTATATGTATTTACATGTATTATGTACATATACATATTTATATATGCAATGAATGCACCAACATAATTACTTCAACGCAAAATATCTTGAACTTTAAACAAGATGAGACAGCCAATTGAGCTCAACTGTTTTCATGTTTGATATATCCATAATCGTTCATTTTTGTAAACATATTTTCATGAATCAACAGAAAAGATTTATCCCGGAATAGGTGTCCGATTAAAAAAAACATATATATCGGATAGATAGATAGATTATTTTATTGATCCACTATTCAAAACATAGAAAATTGGTCTCCATTGGCAGCACATAAACAAAATAAAAATAATTGATAAACACTTATGTGTATACGTCTCATAATGTACATACACACGAAATCATGACATTAACAAAAAAGCAGAAGTATAAATTAAGTTATAGGGACAACTTAAGAAAGGTGTCGACATTTAAAGATTGAGAAGAGAGAAAAAGGTCGTAGAGCATAATTATCAACACATTGGGCCCATTCCATTCACTACTTTGGCCAGGAAGGGATTAGACCTCCCTGCATGGTCAGGCAGGTGGATATCGCATGAATTCAGTTCTGAATTAACATAAGAAAAAGGGGAAACATGGGGGACCAACGGGTACCGCTTAGCTAGGCATTGTTGGCTATTATAGAGGCCGTCTCTCCCAGAATATATTTTCACTCATTTCAAGAACAGAAAATTCATTACATACAGTTACACTTTTTGTACAACATGTATTGTTCTTTATAACAAGCAAGCAAACGGGTATATTATTTTACGATAAAATGTTGACTTTTGTGGTTCAAAACAAAATATCGTTTCTAGAAAGGAAAAAGACAAAACATTCTTTTTAGTTTTCGGTATTAATGGGAATCTTCAGAAGCTATACGAGCAATTGGTAATTTTCCGGGGGGTAATTGTCCTTGGGGGGTAATTGTCCTCGGGGGGTGATTCTCTAGGGGGTAATTTTCCGGGGGGTAATCGTCCTGCGGGGGTAGTTTTCCGGGGGTAATTGCCCGGGGGGTGATTGCCCAGGGGGTAATTGTCCTGATACGCGAGCAATTCCATAATATTTGCATATGGCGAGCCTTGGAATTGGCCCTCTGTTGCTTTATACAAGCAATGGCAACACAAAGGCGCGCGCGCTAGCAAGCTAGCTAGCTGGTTGATTGAGATTGTACTGAAAAACATCGACCGTATTCCCGTGTATGGTTTTAACATGCATGCAGGGTATGTTGATGCAAGTAAGTTTATTATTTTATGTTAATTAACTTATTGATCAATTCATGCTAAAACTAGATCGGTAATCAAACAGATGAATGTGTTTTGTATTCATCATTCTTGAGTTAATGTTGGACGGAGCTGCATTACTATCCTGGCTAGACTATTTGTAACCTGTGCTTAGACTAATTGATTCTCAACATTTCAAACACGGTAGACCTACACCAGTGCACTGTACAAAACTCAACTGATTTCACTCAAAATCGGTACTTAAGTGACAATTGATGACACCTAAATGGCAGTATCAGTGTCAACTTACTGATGTTAAAAACAATTTAAAAATTAAAATTGTAACTGTAAGTCTAGTGTCAAATTTGCCGATCAGCCACATCAGTGCTATTGTGTGTAGTCTATGCAATAGTGTGTGGTGTGTGCATCTGTGCTGACTATCATCAAGTATGCATTGCTAGAGGTCAATACGCATTATTAGCATTGATGACTCTCTATGCTTTGCTGGAGTACGAGTGGGACGGACGAGATCCTGAGACCATGGCCCTGGCTCGGAGAGAGCGTTGGAGCTAGCTAGGTCCGCGACAGGCGTCCTGAGCTGTGCGGTGCTGTGCTGTGTGAGACTGACTGAGAGGGAGATACTAGAGAAAATAAAAGAATGTGAGGACCCCGACTGAGGGTTTGCTGTAGCCTTACACTCTTACAGGCTTGGTGATGTATGTAATAATATTGATATCACTCAGCCTTACTTGGCTAATTGCAACCACCTGTCCTGTACTCAGTCAAATTAAACGATTCTCTTCAAAGTTCAAATTCAATTTTGTAATGATAATGTTCACAAACGCTAAAAACCCATGGGTTTGCCAGTTTGCCCTGGCCTGGCTTGGCTTTGGCTTGCTCTTGTCTAGATTTTCTTCATCACCATGAAGTGGCACTTAACTGGAAGAAAAAGTCTGACAAAAGACAGAAATAACCATCTGGTATTGGTTATTTCTTAATAACACTGACATTTTTCAACCTTCCCCATCCCCATACACGGGCGGTATTCGTACAACGCCAACGGGGGAAGGAAGAATACTAGCGAGTAGTGATGTTTGTACAAACGTGGTACAAATACTTATCCCCTGTTTTTCTTTAATCAGAATTTTCAGATCTAATTGTCTGATTCATAAATCAGACATTATAAGTCTAAGAAAGTTTATATTTTTCTTTCTCATATAAAATTCATAAAATTGTCATCACGTAATTCCAATGGGGAAATTTACGGGTTTGCGTTATACGGATCTATCCAATTTCATCTCAGAAACCAGTGAGTTGTACCGTTCAATGTATTCGAACTGTAATCTATGACACGACCCGTCCGATATATTTCTGCCTTTCCTGGTCAACATACCAAAACAAAGCCGATGTCCAATCAGATCATTCGTTGATATTGGTTTATGAATATCAAAAAATCAATGGGTCAGCCAAACTGGTCTCGTACTTAGCTATTGGACGTTCAAAAAATTTCAATGAATACCGGTATACATTATACTCAAATCAAGATGGCTGACAACAAATCTTGTTGACAAGTCTGTCTGGAATTACAAATTAATTAGGAGATACATGTAAATGAGCAAGCTATCGTAAGTCAAAGTTCATATTTAAGTTTTTGCTATTTTACAATGACAGTGAGTGTAATATTGCAGCCAAAGTTGATATGATGAAGACGTAAAGAGTGAAAAAGATGTGTGTACTATCTTTAAGTAATCTTTTTTTGTCGTTGAAATTTTTTCTTTTTGTAGGTCTAGTGCAAAATGGAAAGTAAAGAAAGTGACGTCGTAATCAAGGCAGAGATCTGCAGAGAGCTTCAACCACCGGAAACAGCAGACTTTCAGGTCTACCATGTAAAAACAGAAGACAAAGATGATCATGAGGCCGAGCTTTATCAAGGTATTAAAATAGTGTGTAAACTCCTCGGCAGGAAATTGTTTACACTTGGTCTGACGTGGTCTGAACAGGCCACTTTACGTAATGTAAGCAAATTTAATGCATGTACATGTATGTCTTTATGAATTGCCTCGATTCAAATTATTTCATTCACCCGTTACAGATAATTGTATCACATAATCACAACAGGCAAAAAAGGTGAATTGTATACAGTAGTTGCTGCTAGAAAGGAGTAGACATTTATTATGGCTTGCTCTACCTAACAACACATAATATATGCAATTTGCATTCTGTCTTGTGATATACATGTATTTGTATAGGTGAATGAAATAATTTGAATTGAGGCACTTCACAAAGACCTTTGACTTAAATTTAGTTGCAATACAAAAATTGCCAATTGAAAAAAATTGTGCTCTGTGACATCCCATAGGAGTGATTTGAGAGGATTAAAGCAATTTTGCCAATAGAAATGTTATGACATTAACATTTTAAAGAAATTCAAGGAAAAGCCAAAGACAACTACACAATTTCAGGGTGCTACAAGAATTTTTTTCACCACTTGCCCGGTCGGGCAAGTGGGTTTTCAATTTACTTGCCCGAACCAATTTTTCACTTGCCCAAAGTTCTCAGTCAGAAAATGAAAAAAAAAGCGTTACATTTAGGTCCATCGCGTAATGCTAAGTGTTTTAGAATATGCACACAACAGCACTGAAAGAACAACTGACACATCGCACATGTGCTCTGCTCACCTCGTGGGCCTGAATGCTCTGCTTTCGAAAGTTCGAAGTACCGACACACATAGCTGCCTTCATATCGGCAATGGCAGGAAAGTTTACACAAATTCCATAATTCATTGTATTTTCATCTTCGTTGTAGTTCAACCAAGCAAATTCAGTCTTCCATTTGGGGACAAACCCTCGTTCTCTTTTTTGTTCGTAGTTATGTTTCGACTGCTTCGCAGGTGGGGCTTCCATGTTTACGTTCACAGTTGACGATAAATACAGCTGATCAACCAAGCACGAGTGTATGTGTGTGCAATCCCGCTGTCATTGCCGTAGGCTATTTTTAGCTGTCAATAATTACCGGTGAATTTTCGTAAACTCGTTCTTCAAGAAAAATATGAAATAATTGGGAGTTGCTATTTTCACCAAAGTGTGGGTTCTTTATTGTATCATTCATTGTTATAAATCTTCAAGAATTCAAAAATTATGTCTCTAAAAATAACCAATTAAATAAAATTAACAATAAGGGTATCCGCATATGAGACTAAGCAAGATCAGTAAGAACCATTATAAAACCAAAACAACTGGTTCTCCCAGGTTCATTTAGCTTGCTCGGTCAGATCTTCAGTCCGCAAAAATAATAAATTCAAAATTAGAAATCAATCTATCTAATTAACACAAAAGTAGATCTTGTTATTATTCTCAAAATAACAAATGGTTTGTTTTATTTATTCCTGTTATTTTTTTATGCCGATGAATTCTTGCTTAAAAAAAATCTCTGACGTTTGTTTACATCGAATCTCTGACTTTCATCATTCGCACGTGCACCCGCTTGATTCACCCAGAAAATGACGTCATTTATCCTAGCAAGATTCAGCCAATCAGAGAAGGGCACGACTTGTTTACAACAAGCGGAGAGAGGGGGAGAGAGCGCGCAATCGGGGAAATGTGCATGATTCATATGTAGGATTTTCTGTGTGCATGCGCTGCAGCAGTGCGGTGTTTTATTTTGTAGAGTTAACGCGTTTGAAAAACGATCTCGATCTCTTGTAATGTGCGACGGTTTGGGGGGATTTTGACGATCGGTAAGCAATTGACGGGCGAAGTATGAGAGTTCTTAACCACTGAAAAATTGCTATAAATCGTCACTTGCCCGATCGGGCAAGTGATTATTTTTTTTGCTTGCCCGACGGCTCAATTTGGTTGCCCCGGGCATTCGGGCCAGCGGGTTTGTCGCGCCCTGCAATTTGTGAGCAACCAATTATAATTTGTAAATTCTACTGTAATATGTTTTTTTAACAGGGAACCTCATCAGGGTCAGTGTTGTTCTTTCTGAATTTATTATTGCCCCAGCAAGTGAAAGGTTATGCACCCATTACCTCACAATTGAGGTACCGGTACCTGGGCGGAAAGTGGCAAATCTGGATTAATGTCTTGCAACAGGACATGAGTGCTGTTGCTGACATTCAAAACTTTAACCCTTGGATAGATAATCAATTAAAAGAACACTATACCACAACACCTCCATTGAGATGTAAAACCTTTCACAACAACAACAAAGAAAAGAATTCTTTTTAAATTGAAGGGAAAGAAAGGAATAAGTGATTTGATTTTGACTTTCTTCAAAGTAGTCAATAATGAATAATGATTTCTCTTCTCAGATGGCTGTTTGTACATGGACCCTACCAGCAATAGCAACAGCATGATTAGAGCACTAAAAGATGGTGAGAGACTTCAAATTCAAGTATGTGATTTTCTTATGGTAGCTGAGCATGGGACTAATCCTTGTGTGGAAAAGGGTTTGATGAGTGGGAATGGCACAAGTCATTCATTGAATCAGGATGATTCTCTGGAGAGAAGTATGGAAGGATGGTGTACAGAGGATCTTGCACCTTTGCACCAGACACATGAAGAGATGAGTACAGGAGAAGAGGAAAGCGATGAACAACATCAAGGGACAGCACATGTAGTTCAAGACAAAGACCAGATGCTGCGATGCACTTTGCCGACTAACAACTCCAAACGTGTGAACAAAAATTGTCAGCAACATCAGTGTTTGGAGTGTGGCAAAAGTTTCCTCAAGAAGTGTTTGCTCGTGCGACATATGAGAACTCACAGAGGAAAAAAGCCATCTGGATGTTCCGATCGTAATGCAAGGTACCGCCAAAGACTTCGGCTCAAAGAGAGCATGAGAAGACATGAAGGTAAAGGGCTGTATAAGTGTTCTGTTTGCAATAAGGTATCTTCCACAAAGGCTAAGCTTTTAATTCATATGCGGATCCACACAGGCGAAAAGCCTTTTGAATGTTCGCATTGTGACAAGAGATTTTCCGTCAAGTGCAATCTTACCAAACACGTCAAAGTGATGCACGAAAGAGAAAGGCCATATTGTTGCTCCGTTTGTGGAAAGAAATATGGGCAGAAGACTGAGCTTGAAGTGCACTTGATAATTCACACAGGGAAAAAGCCTTATGAGTGCTCTGTCTGCAGCAAGGGATATCTCCTAAAGACTTACCTTACACGACACATGAAGTCCCATACCAAAGAAAAGTCACATCAATGTCTCAAGTGTGACAAAAAATTTCAACATAGACGTCTTCTTCTGCAGCACAAGATCGTTCATTCAGGAATAAAGAATTACCAGTGTGCCGTTTGCGGCAAAATGTTTGCAAGAGCGAGTGATTTATTAAGTCACACAAGAAGTCACACCAAAGAAAAACCATATTCATGCTCTGTGTGTAACAAGAGGTTTTCTTTGAAGGGTTCCGTGAGACAACACATGAGGGTCCACACCGGAGAAAAGCCTCACTTGTGCACCGTTTGTGGCCGGGCATTCTCCTTTCCGCATAATCTTTCAACCCATATGCTAACACACACACAAGAAAAGCCATACGAGTGTTCTGTTTGTAACAAACGTTGTTCTGTCAAATGGAATCTTAAATCACACATGAAAACACACACAGAAATAAAGTTTCATGAATGTAAGTTTTGTAAAGAGGCAAATTTCACAAAGAAAGAGCTTTCACTCCACATGGAAACACACTCTGGAGAAAAACCTCACAAGTGTATTCATTGTAATGAAGCATACTTTGATAAGGTTAATCTTAACAAACATATGAAAACCCACTCAAGAGAAAAATGTAATCTTTGCTCCATTTGTGGTCGAGCATTCTCCCTTAAACATCATCTTTTTAACCACATGAAAACCCATACAAAAGAAAAGCCATATGAGTGTTCTGTTTGTAACAAACGCTTTTCATTAAAGTGGAATCTTCAAGATCATTTGAAAACACACTCAAAAGAAAAACCTTATCAATGTTCCATGTGTGAAGAGGCATATGTCACACGGTATAAGCTTTCAATGCACATGAGGATGCATAATGAAGAAAATCCCTTTTCATGTTCTGTGTGTGAGCGATCATATTCGGATAACAAAAGTCTGAACAGACATATGAAAACCCACTCAGAAGAAAAATCTCACAAGTGTCTTCATTGTAATAAAGCATACTTTAATAGGGCTAATCTTCACAAACATATGAAAACCCACTCAGGAGAAAAACATAATCTTTGCTCCATTTGTGGTCGAGCATTCTCCCTTAAACATCATCTTTTAAACCACATGAGAACCCATACACAAGAAAAGCCATTTGAGTGTTCTGTTTGTAACAAACGCTTTTCTTTAAAGTGGAATCTTCAAGATCATATGACAATACACTCTAAAGAAAAACCTTATCAATGTTCCATGTGTGAAAAGGCATTTGTCACACAGTATAAGCTTTCACTGCACATGAGGATGCACAGTGAAGAAAAACCTCTCAAGTGTTTTCATTGTAATAAAGCATTCTTTAAAAAGGTTAATCTTCACAACCATATGAAAATCCACTCAGGAGATAAGACTTATGTATGCTCCGTTTGTAGTCAAGCATTCTTCCTTAAGCATCATCTTTCAAACCACATGAGAACCCATACACAAGAAAAGCCTCATGAGTGTTCAGTTTGTAACAAATGCTTTTCTTTTAAGTGGAATCTTCAAATTCATATGACAACACACTCAAAAGAAAAACCTTATCAATGTTCCATGTGTGAAAAGGCATATGTCACACAGTATAAGCTTTTAATGCACATGAGGATCCACAATGAAAATCCCTTTTCGTGTTCTGTGTGTGAGCAATCATATTCAGATAAGAGAAGTCTGAACAGACATATGAAAACCCACTCAGAAGAAAAACATCCAGAAGATAAACCTCATAAGTGTTCTGTTTGTGATAAAGCGTACAAGCGTAAGGATACACTTTGCCAACATTTGAAAACCCATGCCCATAATCTTAAAGAACATGAGAATTTACACTCGGGAGAAAAGTATGAGCCAAAGTGTAAAAAAGGATTCATCAAAAATTCTGTTTTCCGAGAACATATCAAGACCCATGCAAGTGAAAAGCCTTTTGAGTGCTCAATGTGTGGAAAAAAGTTTTCTTCCAAGAATTCACTTGCAGTACACATGAAAAAGGTATGCAAGAAAAGACCTGACAGAGAACGACAGGATAATGCTCTCCCCAGCGTTTGATACTAAAAGCATAATATCTGGGGAGTCTTTCACAAAGACTAAGATCGACTTTAAGTTAAAATTAACTATTGCAGGCCGTTCATGCCACTGGTTGCTCTCACTATTAGTCTCTCAATTATGATCTTTAGATAATGTTTTTCCTTCAATAATGAACTATGATAAACTGTAAATTCTTTAGATTTGTGACCATGATTTGTACGTCCTTTGAGAAATAGCATTCATGCATGTATATTTTCTTTCATACAAGTTTTTGAAATGCTTTTATGACAGTTGGCCAATTGTCATGTACAAATCTTATTATGTGACATCTCACCACCCTCAAAGACTGTTGAAATAGTTGTTTTTTAAAAAACAAGGTCACCGGCCACTAGGAAAAATTAGGTTTTTGTTGATAAGTAGTGTTTTATAAATGTAGCTACAGTTTTTTTTTTCTTTTATCTTCATTCCTCAGCTGTGTAAAGTTTTGTACATTTTTTCAAACTGTTAAAACTAGTGAGAATTAGGGGTATGTATTATATATATTTTTTAAAATTATAACTCTGAACATGCCCCCACCATATCACACCTAAATAGCTCCTATACCTCTAGACTTAGAAATATATGCCTGCCTGCATATCATGTGTTTGGTTGAATTATCTTCTTTTTTTAAAAAACATATATGAGCCTTATAGGCCTTGTACTCAACTTGGGTCAAAGGACCTTTTAATATGGATCTTACAAACGGTAAGCAATAAGAAGGAACTAACAAGTTGCTCAGGTCTTGGGACATTTCTTTTTCTTTTTTTAATATAGTTGTATACACATGATATATATATGTAGGATAATTCCATTTACAGTTTTGTATAATTTGTTTTACTTTACTTGAAGCTGTCAGGTCATTTTAAGGAATAATGAAAGACCATACGTTGTTAAAGGACAATGTATTCCAACTCTCTCTCTGGTGTCATACTGTAACCTTATTTCAATCTTTAAAGGTGCTAAAGCCAGTATATTGATTATATTTCTTTTTTTCTTTAACAGATGGAAAAATATACCTTACTGACATTGTAACATTTTGAAGAAAAAATACAGTGTTTCAGATGTTTTACATCAATCAACTTTGGATGGTATTCTGTAAACGATGTTAATCGTCAAAACAAATCAAGATTAAGTTTAATATTAACCCTTAATGTATACTGGGCTATTTTGAGCACCTCACCTATGATCTCGGCTGTCGAATGTCTGATGAACACAAAAATTTGCATGTTTGTAGATATTAACGTAAGGAACAAGATGGTATAATTATTTTTTTTTGCCTAATATGCAAATTTTTGTCGTTATAGCCTAATTAATTATGCAAAATGCTAATTTCATGCATTTTACAGAAAACTCTACATACATGTCTGTAGACTTGTGAAGAATCTTGAAAATGTATTGAATAAATGTTTCCTTCATGAGGTTTCATTATTTTTATGATATTTGAAGATGCATACATTTGCATAAATTATGAAAATGCATTCATGAATATCAAATCTGGAAACATGTAGGGAATCGTCAGAATCCACTTT
>BEXV01001065.1:7878-26411 GCA_003118195.1 Hemicentrotus pulcherrimus | reverse complement strand
CCCCCCCAAAAAAAAAAAACATACATGTAGGCCTACATGACTGCATCTACCATATTACAAAAATGATACATCATTAGTGATATGAAAAAGGGAGAAATTAAGAAAATTAATTCTTAAACAGTCTCTACCTTAAAGTGACTTGGTAATATTGTTGAAGGTTGATGACAAAAATTGCTTAATTTTTGTATAAAATGTTACTTACTATATTCCTTCTACTAAACTAAACCTCAGACATGCAAAAAATCCTGAATTTTTTTTCAAACCAGTTTTCTTTGAAGGCGTCGATGTGAGGCTGCCGGGCTCACGATCAATTGGGCAAAAAGAATTTCTGTTTCGGTTTAATAAAATTTGGAGTGGACTATTAGGCTATTATTATTATTCTTATTATTAATATTAACAGTGGTTAACAGTAAATTCTCACAACCACTTTTGAATTTTCCCAACTGTTTTCCATGAAAAAAAGACATAAAACAGGCTTTTAAAAAAAATGGAATGTAGAGCCATTTTATTGCTTTTTGAGATTTGCAATCAACTTTTTCCCATGAATACCATGAGTACCATGAATAATGGTCCGTGTTCACTCAAATTTCCAGATTATCTTTAATTGTACATTTAGCATTGAAGTCACTACCTTAGCACCACTATCTCTCATCTGAACAATGTTACCAAGTACCTTTAAATGAATTTGTTTTGGTTATGGAGATGCATACAGATAACCCATTACCCTCCATATACTTTTGAGAGAAAAATAAAAATGCATTTGAGAGAAAATGTTCAATTAGAACTGATATACAATCAGGTATTAATGATAATTATGATAATCCTATTGTTATTGTAAATGATTCCCAATAGTCAAGCAACAAAATCTTGAGTTAAAATGCATAAAAAGTACAAATAAGTTTTAGAGTGTACCAATCACCAAGATACGTTTTGCTCTTGATGTTTCTAAATTGAAGTGCAAAAAATGCAAATACATGTATAATTATCTTCTACAAAGAGATGCTGCTATTTGAATACAATCCTGAACACAACCGTGCAGAGTCCAAGTTGGACTTGGGTTCTGTGGAAGCCGTATATACGCAGGCTTTAGATACACGTACCCTTACATTTGATTTCTCTGATATGATGAGATACCTGACATGATACAACAAGAAACCTGATTAGAAGAAAAACATTTATAATTATTTACATCTTGTATAATATTTGGTCAATGTTTTTATTATATTAATTATTTATTTGGCATTTCAAACATACAATAGGAAGTACAATAGAATGGCACATAGGATACATCATCATTCCAGTTCAGAAAAAACAAATATTTATCCAACATATCAGTAATATTCATTAAACGATGAATATTCAAACAATTTGAAATTCCAGACAAAGAAATGCATCATCTACAACATAAAATTGAACTAAGAACGAACATAAAATATATATATATGAATAAAAATGCTTTACAATAAAATACATAACAATCTCATAATAAAAAAATATGCAGGTTATTTAGAACTACGCTTAAGTTTAGAAATAAAGTTGAGTTCTTGTCAAGCAATTTACACTTTGGAAGAAATTGTCGGAAAGCAACTGGGAAATGATGATTAATGTAGTGCATGAAAGTTGGTGTACACTGTCAGGTATGATATTCTTGCTGAAATTTGCATGGCACACAGTTTTGTGTGAACTGCACACATGAATGTTTGGTCCAAAGTTCCAAACTATTCAGAGCTTTCTAATCTAGTTTTTTTAATATGAGTGCATTTGAAGAGCAATACTATACAGGTTGCACTTCTTCTGATATTCCTCCAAACTAATATAAAGAGAATGAGAAAGCTTACACATCAATTTTCATCTTCACCGTAATATAGGCTTTGTTTTTAGATAAATCAATGATTATGAACATACAAATCATACTGCATTGCCTACAATAATGTGGACAACATAAAACATGACATAAAATAATTGCCGCATGATTTCAATAAAAGCACCCTCAAATCATATAATTCAGCTATGAGAAAAAAAAAGTATAGGGTCCACCTGTATAATATCATGAGACAAACCAAATAGGTTTCTACTATTTTACTGACATGTTTCATGATTACTTGTATCTTCTAATGAGCTACTTCAGTTTCGTCAATAGGTAATTAAAACTGCCAGAAATACTTAAAGACGAATTGTTTGTTGAGAGAAAGAGCGTTAACTCTATATGAAATGATGTGAGTTAACATTCCTTGCTCTCCAAAACAAATTACTATGGAAGCATGATTCAGGCTAACTGAATTACACTGACATAGTTAGTACAAAGGCAACCTCACACAATACTCATTTTCAAATTAGTCTAAATTCTGCATCGTAATTCTTCCATCGTTTTTTTTTTAAAGACGAATAATTTTTCTTCTACATGATTCCTCAAATATCTAATACTTTGTTTCTGCATTTACAAATGCCTCACTCACAATATGTAACAAAGGAAAATATTGCTATGTGCAATAGACAGACATAAGTCAGAAAGACCGAGTCGTACTAAGAAATTGAAACTTTTACCAGTACTCTTCCAAACCAACACAGATATTAAACCATAGTCGGTATCACCATGTAATGAATCAATACAAAATAGCGACATTTTTTTCAATGCCTTTGTTCTCTTCCATATAAAAAAAGTCCTGAGATATTTATTACTATCTATATACATATGAAAAATATCTCCATACTCTCGTAGACTTCCTTTTTACAATATGGCTTTGAACCTCTTTGTAATACAGAAGTATCCCAGTAAATTGGGAAACCTCTTTCGAGTACAAAAAGTGTTGTGCTTTGAAAGATAAAATCCTTACCGGACCGGTATTCGAACAGACACCTCTTTCCATGTCATTCTTCCGAACAGGAAAGAGATTTATCATAAAACTCACAACTAAAACATAGAAATTTGCAATTTGCCAACATCCCGTTGAAATGTTTGTATTGAAATTAGCATGCATTTCAATGGGATGTTGGGCAAACTTGTAGGCAAGAGGTAAAAGACACATAAAAGTATGTAGCTAAGATGGCTAACTCCAGAACAGAGAAAAGATAGGATTGCAGTACTTAAAAAGGTAAAACTTGACATTTTGTAGAATTGTAGTTTAGCATAAAGCTGCATGTACGCCAAATCTACCAAACATAGTAAGAACAGTGAATGTAACTGGTTAGAAAAGTTTCAAGACATCTGCTGAAAGCTAGTAGGGCATTAACTCCTGCCTTGGACACTGAGATTTAACATCTTTTTAGCATGTCATAGCAATACCGTATTTGCTGGCGTAAAGGCCGCGGTATTTTTTGGAAGAGAAATATCGAAAAGTCTGGGTGCGGCCTATGTGCAACAAGAGTAAAAAAAATCGGCAGTCAAAACAGCACGTATTTGTAGCTATATGGGACTAAGGGAAGTACAATGACTATACTGACAATTTTGTGTTATAGTGCTGACATGAAGTTTTGTCAATCTCGTGAATAAACTTCATAACTTACCAACCAAAAACTATGGTAGATCTAGATCTAAGTTTGTGCCATCGCTCAAGCAACCTCAATCCTCGAAGCCCGCGGGCGCCAAGCTATGGCGCAATACACAATGACATCTTGTCAAAAGTATCATCTCCACTGTCATCCATCCTAGAAATCTTTGAGGAGCTCAAAATACTTATGACCGGGTCATTGTTTTGCTCATCGTCTGTATCGAGACTCATTGCAGACTCTCTTGAACGCTTCTCTGTTCTGGGAACCTACAGAGAGGGGTTATCAAATAGAAGTTAAATTTTGGCAGTAATCCATCAAGTAGTTCTTGAGATAACGCGATCACAAGCAATTTTTGCATACATAATGAGCACTGTGACCTTTGACCTCGTGACCCCAAAATCTAATCAGTTCATTGGCTTTGCAAGATACATTCATGTCCTGCGTTTGATGGCAATCTGTCCATCAATTCTAATGATGTGATCACGAGCAATTTATGCATACATAATGAGCCCTGTGCCCTTTGACCTTGTGACCCCAAAATCTACCGGTAATCAATTCATTATTTATTCATGTCTTCTTTATAAAAGCAGGGTGGTCCCATTCAAGCCCCAAGGCCTGCTTTACAAGGGAGCCCTGCTGTAACATACAAATTATATTTCAAATATCTTACAATACACATAAAAATACACAAAATATACAATAAAAAACAACATAATATAAACAAACTATAAAACATTTCATACTAATAGGAAATTAGATGCAAATGGAAGAAGTGAGAGAGTAAACGAAAGAGAGAAAGAGTAAACGAAAGAGAGAAAGAGAGAGAGAGGGTGGTAGGAATACTTCATGTAATAGTTAAACTCCTATTGACTTTGCAAGATACATACCGTCGGCCTTATGCCAAAAGGGCCTTAACCCGATTTTTGGGGTTATTGAGTTATTAACATCACCTTGTAGATTTCATCATTCTCTTTAAAATGATGTGCTTCACTTGTTGAAATTCGATTTATTTATGAAGATAATTATGAATTTCAAAAGGGCCTTAACGCGTATCTCATCGATTTCCTTACGCCAAAAGGGCCTTAACCTACACGTATGATCTATTTGCGTTAGGAGGGCCTTTCTGGCAAACCAAAGGTGTCGCGAAACAAGAAAATTTCCTTATGCCAGAAGGGCGCTAACTATGCGCGCGTACTATGCGCGCCCTTTTGGCATAGCGACGCGTAGGTTACGCCCCTTTTTGGCACAATGCCGAGTAGGTTACGGCCCTTCTGGCATAAATACGCTGCATTCAAGCCTTATGCCAAAAGGGCCCTAACATGTTTTTTGCACATAGCATGTACAATTCTGAATATTTTATAACACATTTAACACATTTCATGTAAAACTTAATAACTTAACATATTTATCGAAATCGGCTTCAAAAACAAAAAAACGACCACAAACTTTTGATTATTAGAGAGGCCAAAACCTTTAAACGCGATTATCTCGGAATGGCCAAAAGCAGTTAAGGCCCTTTTGGCATAAGGCCGACGATACATGATTTAAAATTGGCGGGAATCCATCAATTAGTTGTTGAGATAGTCAGAAAAAAAGTAGAAACCTATTTGGTTTGTCTCATGATATTATACAGGTGGACCCTATACTTTTTTTTCTTTCATAGCTGATTTATATGATTTGAGGGTGCTTTTATTGATTGAAAATAATTTATAATTTTGTGTTATTTGCATATTAATGTAATTTTTGCTTTTATTTCTGCTTTCCTTCTTATCTTGTTATGCGCAGTTGAGTATAATTATATTTGTATAGAAATTCTGCTAAATGATTTTTTTTCCCCATTTCATTTCATTTTCTTAAGATTAGGACCTTTAAAAAAATCTGTTGCAGCATAAAAACGAAGTTGGGACAAAAAAAGTAGCTGCATTCAACAAAGGTTCCTGTGCGTTCTCCCTTATCTTTTTTCTTTCTTCCAGAAACAGAAATGTGAAGAACAGCGCATTTTATTTTTTGGGGGGTGCTTTTTAAAAAAGACAGTTTACCACATGAAGTGCGAATAATAAGGCCTTACCGGTGCAGTAGAGGGGGGCATCTGTCCATTCTCGTTTGGATACATGACCTTCTTGGCTTTATCAATGACGTCTTGGTCCTGTAGCCATGGATGAGCCAAGGCCTGCTCGATGGTCAGTCTAAGCTTCGGATCTATGGTCAGTAGCTTCTTCACCATGTCTTTTGCTGCATTCAAAGGAATGGGATTTAGTTTTTTATTATAAACCACATATTACAATTCTAGGCTTTGACTGGTCAAAACTGTCAAGAAAATCTTCACCACGTCTATACCTGATTTCAAAGGAAATTAATTTAAAAACAAATCAGTGAAATATCTAAGTGGCATGACCTTCTAAAACTATCTACGCTAAAGGATGAACATTTCAGATAAAAGATTTTTGAATAGCACAACATCTGTAAGTTATTCATAATCAAAGTAACTCAAGCTGCTAATACTTTTTAAAGAAAGTTAACCTCGACACATTAATGCTCTAGCTTGTACCATAGTCGCAAATGCATTTGCATTAGGATATTTGAGGATGGAAATATGCATCATATCATTCTGATGAAGACATCTATTAATCTGGAAAGTGCAAGAGACTGACTTAGGACTACATAACAATCTTCACTTCGATAACATAATTCTATCTTTCATGGCCCTAGTCAATGATTCTGCAGAAACATAAAACATATCTGTAAGTCTTCAAGATTGGAAACTGTACCTGACTCTGAAACTGAGCCCCAGTACTCTGTGGGAAAGCTGTAAGAACCTGTCTTGATCTGATCTGCAAGGGTCTTTACATTAAGCTTATCTGAGAACGGAAGATACCCCGCCAAACAAAAGTAGAGGATGACTCCACTACTCCAGCAATCCACAACCTTGGTGTAACCACCCATACCCATACTGGTCAAGATTTCAGGGGCGAGGTAGAGAGGTGTTCCACAATGCGTCTGCATCAGGGACTCTTCACCAACAAACTTGGAGAGACCAAAGTCCGCCACCTTCAGGATTGTCTCTTTATCGCCGGTCATCAGTAGGAGGTTCTCTGGCTGCAGATCAAAGAGGGGATAATAATCAATTAAAGGGAGCGGGTAGTCAGTTTCCATGTGCAGAAGGCCATAATTCGCTGACCCCAGACTTGGTGGAAATACCATTAATGAAAGTACAAATCTGCACACAGCAAAACCCGTTGGCCCATCAAGAATTACCCCCTAGACTCGGAGCTTGATCGTTGATTCTTCATCCGAAGGAAAAGTAAAGCATTACATAAGGTCTAATGGTCATAAAACTCAAGGCTAACCCTGGTGATTGACAACACCTGTTATTGGGTAAACACCTGAACGGTGTCGAATTCCCCATGAGAGCTGACTTCTATGTGACTTTAAAACAAATCTCCAAGCAGTTCCTTCAATAATAAAGCAGAGATTTAATGAGTGCTCTCGGCTTTTTACTTCTTCTAGGTTAGATACGGATTTAGAGTTGAATCTTGTGTTGGGTCCATTGTTATCGGGAAGGTAAATCATGCTGGATGTTTACCAAGGTGCAAATCTCACAAAAACATACTTTATGCAATAAACAATGCTAGCCTTGGCTACAAAAGACTAAAAGTTTTTGTTGGATCGGGTTTTTCTCACTTGTGTTAATTGGTCAAAAAACATGCAAAAAAGCTTTTTTACTCTTACCTTGAGATCCCTGTGTGTGATTCCATTTGCATGAAGATACTGTACAAAATAATAAAATATATATCTAAACAATAATTTTTTACGATTAGAAATATAAATAAAATTGTCTTGTTAGTATGCACATAAAATCATTGTATTTCTCCAAAGCCAACATGTGTCTACCATATATCTATAATGCCCACAATTGAACTATCAAATGTAAATTTGTAGTTGCATGGGTGATAAATATTTTAATGGAAAAATGAATACACGTTGCTGCATCAGATCTATATCAAAGATGGAGCATTAAAGAGATGGTTTATTGATTTCAAACTTGACTGAATTTGGTATCATTGCAATAAAAAAATTACACTGATTAAAATCATTACATTTGTGTAACTTGTACATTCGAGCGAAATTTATAAAAGTTGATTGAACTTGACGAAAAATCATCCCACTCAACGCCCCCAAAACATCGTAAGTCAGCTGATTTTTGAAGTGACGTCACAATATGAACAGCGAGCCGCTCAGCTGAAATGATTGACGAAGGTGCGAGATGCAGTTTGCGTGCGATTGACATGTATTGCATTGACTCTCGAGTACCGTACCCATTTATACCTAACGCTGTTTACCTTCATCAAAATCCCCTGGAAATATGGATATGGACAAAAACAAACTTAATTATACTCCAGAAGGCTCCTCCATGGCATGGTTTCGGTTCTCAATCTGACGTTAGTCTAGATAAATGGTATATAACTTCCAAAAAGCGAGTGAATATATCGTTGATGTAGCGCGTTCAAGTTTCCTGTAGCTGGTAGCTGTGCGTGCGTACTCTGTGCCTGTACTATGTGTGCAATACACCGACCTTCTCACTGATCTGATCTGTTTCTCTCGGTTTATCAGGTCCCATACGACTTAATTTATCAAAAATGTAAATTAATCAGCCTAATCACACATTTTTGTAATGAATATCTGGACAATTCTATGTAAATTTGTCGCCTATTTTACTCCAAAAGAGTTGTTAGGTCAGCATGCAAAATGTCCTTTCCTTCCCAGATCAGACACATACACGCTGAAGTGCCCTCAGAAAATGTGATTATTTTTCTGATTTTATGCTCCAATTATGTGGCGAAAAAAATATAAAAATCAAACAAACATTTGTAGAAAGTATCATTTATTCAGTGTATCTCATTCAAAATGCCAAAAAAGAGGAAATATCACCACTGGTGGTAAATATACAAACAACGTTAACCCATATCTGAAAATTTCAATGGGTATCCAACATTGTCCCGAATGTGTGATATAGGTTGTTCATATTGTGACGTCATCGTTTCGCATGTAAAATAACGCCGTCAATTCACTTAGCGAGTGGGTTCAGGAAAGGGTAACAAAATTGCATTTAATTTATTCCTCACAGTAGTGAGGGCTTCAAAAGTACTTTGCTCATTTTGTTAATGTTAGCAGCAATCTGTAGAGGTGTAATTTGCCCATTTTCCACATTTCAATGAACCATCTCTTTAACAAATTGTCCATCACAGTGAAAGATGCATTCTAACTTTCCCCAACAAAAGGGAAGAATTTAGGAGCCATGGCCGGTATTGAATTCAATACTTAGCATAAGTAAAAAATTTACTAAGTAAATGGCTAACTTAAGTAATTTATTTATCTTGTATTCAAATCGTATTTTAGACTTATACTTACGCAAGACAAAATCTAAGTAAATTACTTACTGATAAGCATTGTGACGTCACACGGTCAATCAAAAGTAATGCGCAATGGAAGCGTTGCAATAAATGCGGGCTGATATAATCGCAGGTTATAATACTGCGTAAGAAAACCATATGCCTGCCAATCAAGGCCTCCAAATAATTCGCTTAAGTCTGGTAGGGAGTTGACTTAAATATAGGGTAAAATACTTAGCCAAAAGTTTGAATACCAGATTTGGCTCAGTATTTTATCTAAGCCAAATTCTAAGTAAAAGGCTTAAATTTTGTACTTAAGTATTGAATTGAATACGGGCCCAGGGGCCTATTTCACAGTTAAACAATTCTTTAAAGATAGAGAATGTGCCATTAGAACCATTGTTCACAAAGCAGATTCATGTTCGAGTCTCGGTTAGGGTCCGACTTCAACTTAGGTGCTAGTCTTATCCTAAATTTTGCTAAATTCAGTATTACCTCAAGATTCTTCGCCGGAATAAGTCATTGTTGATTCTGAATCTTTAATTCTGTAGCAACCGTAAAGAAAATACACTAGATTTCTATGCGCAAATTGTATCTAGATACCTACCTTGCACGCTGCGATCATCTGATAAAAGTAAAACTTTGCTGTAGCTTCGTCAAACTTGCCTAGACTGGCCAATTTAGCACTCAGGTCTCCACCCTCGGCGCTGAAACATAATCACAGAAGATGCTTACCAACTTGGAGAAGGCAAAAATTTTCAACATTATTTTGAAGTAACCATTATAGTTTCCAAAGATATTGTTATCTGTTTGATTGGGTTATGTACTATGTAACTTAATGGCAGAGCAAGTGAACTGATTAGATTTGGGGGTCATGAGGTCAAAGGTCATGTGGCTCATTATGTATTATGCAAAAATAGCTTGTGATTGCTTTATCATTAAAACTGATGCTAACGCTGCCGCCACCGTCATTGGAAAAGCGGCGCCGATGTCTCGCTTTTGTGACAAAAATGTGGCATTATCTAGTTCTCATTAAAGGAATCACACGAAGAAGCTAAAGTGTATCAAATTGATGCAAAATTCATATCATTGCGAAGGGGAAGCCTCACTGATCAAATACAACAAATTTCCTCTTGAAAATATGTTTGGGGCCCGCAGAAATCAACTTTCAAAAATGTCAGGTTTGAGATCCAGATTTACTGCCTTCAGCAATGCTTGGTATGACGTTATTATTGTGACGTACCACCCTGGGCACGGCTAGCTAGCCGCAAAACAAAGCGAGGCGCGCGCATTGTAAATACACGCAACTCCTCGACTGTTTGTAAAATTCGAAGCATACTATCTTGATATCAAAATGTCGGCTTTAGACGAGAAAATTGAACTACTAGATATGTAAATTGAATTCAGTAAGGAAAGCGATTCCGCTGACAGCGATGATGATGATGGGGAGGTAGGAGAGTTGGGAGGAGAAGAAGGAGAAGAGGAAGAAGAGGAAGAACTCGACGATGATGGTAGAGATATGCCGCGACTCTACCAGCACGAACCCGAGCTGCTGAAGCCGGTGAACTAGATATTTTTTGAACAAACATTAATATGTCAATCTATTGCCACTTTCATAAACAACAATTTGCTACTAATCAGCATACAAATTTATACATCAAATATTCATGTTGGTGATAGTACTTGCGCAATAATCACAAAGGGGTAGAAAATATGTTCTTTCATGGCAGCTGGTATTTATTGTTATTTCAGTTTAAATAAGACATTGTTATAAATATGTTGCATATTAAACTTATAAACATAAAAGTGAAATGTTAATTATTTAGTGTCTTCAACTAGAACAGTAGCGGTGGTAATGGTTGATGCTGATGGTTGCAGTTGGGAATTGTAGATGTGGTGGTGATGATGACAGTGAATATGTTGTTGACAATGATATTGGTAGGGTTTGATTGGGGAACTTTATATGCTTATTGCATTGACAATATTGACAGGGCAGGACAAGGGGGTTAGGGTTATGGTTAGATGGTGGTGATTACTATATCATGATGTTGATGATGATAATGATGAGGATGGTGATGATGATGATGATAAAGATAATAATTGTGATGAGGCAATAGCGTAGATGATGGTGGAGGACAAGGGTTTGCAGCGTTGGTGATGTGATTGGTAGTGCATGATCAAAATGATTCACTTGAGACACTGCCGATAATTTGTTTTGGTTTTTTGTTGTAAAAGTTCAGATCCTATATAACCAACAACAACAAAAAAGCACTCATCGATATCAACAACCTAAACTGACCATGACTCATGAAGTACTTTTCCGGTTATTTGCCAGAAATATGCAGAAATCGGTCAATGCTTATTATTCCAAATATGACAAACTTTCATTGTGGTCTCCAACACCAGGATAGACGAATTTCGTTTAAGAGCACTGTAGTTTATGTCGGCCAGAACTGGGGGGCTTCCAATAGTAAGAAAAGAGGATTCCATGGCCTATGTAATGAGTCAGGTGCGTTGAGATTTTGATGCTTTTGTTAGGGATGCATGCCCCCCCCCCCCGACCCCCTCCTCAGTTAGAAATCAGCATAAAAACAGCACCTGAACTGAATTGGTTTATACCTTTCATCTCTGATTTTTCCCAATCGGAGCATCTACTCATCACAATATCATACCTTATCACATTAAAAACATTTCAGAAAGAGGTTCCATATTTTGTGGTTTGGCCCAGTAACTTTTGATGCAGAACCCTAACAATCATACCAATTATATGAGCAGAAAGAGAGGGGTGTTCTGAGGCGATGCGCTGCACCTTGGAGTGTATACGAAACGTGCAACATCAGCTCCCCGGAGCGACTCGGGCACTGAGCTACACAGGGCCCGCTATAACTGGAGTCGTCAAACACGCAAATGTAACTTATTCTAAACCACGTTTAGACCCTATAATTCCATCATAAAGAGTAAGATAATACCGCAAATGTTTTCTATAACGTTTCAAGATTACATATTCCTGAATGAAATGTAAAATATTGCGAAAGAACGACAAAATTAGTAACGATCAAATTGCCTTAGATATAGGTCTAGAATATAGGTGAACAAGTGCAAATCTATCTAGCTGGCCGAGTGCATCCAGGGTTTGACGTCATAATTCCGAGCTCGCCAGCTCGTGTGTTTGGCCTACTTCCGGGGTTCAGGGGTCCGAAAAGGGGTCTTGACAAAACTGAATTTTACGCCTTTCCATGATATCTATATGATTTCTAAGCAAGTTATTCGTGTTCTACATAAGATAATCTTTCCATCCATATGTTATTCGTTCTAATTATCAGTTGTAATTGATTTTTCTTCGTGTGATTCCTTTAAAATATAGAAATGCTCAATGTAGATATTGAATATTGAATGTTGAAATATTTTACTCACAATTCTAGTACCATATACAGGACCTCTTGTGTGTCAAAAACATCTTCTATACCTATAATACAAGGCTAAAGAAAACAAGTAACAAAACAAAAATATAACCAATATCAAAATAAAATCACAAATCATTAAAAACAGTAGTACAAATAATTGCAATTTGTGATTATAACTGCTTAATCAACAAAGAATTTGTGCAATTTAATAGCTGTAATAATGCCTGGAAAATAACAACACCCTGCATTTTTATGGATTCATGGGTTGGTAGAAAAATCAGTGCCAAATCAACATGAATTGAATTAATGGGAATGGCCAGGGCTATGACAAACAAAAGGTTTCGAAAATAATATCGCTAGCGGCACATGAAACGTCGTGATCTTTCAGATCCCTTGTTGACCATACGTTGCGAGACAAAAGAATGTCACTAGCGATATTATTTTCGATATGACATCCGCAATGAGTAATATATTGAGCAAACAAAAGGTTATTGACTCAAATAGTTGGCCTCTGCATTTATCTTGATTATTTTACTTACCTCCATACGTTCAAGCTTTCAATTATATATTGACAGTGTATATATGCATTTTTATGTGTATTTAAGTTGTCACTCTTTATGTGAATCAATTATATTACATACTATTATTGTTACATGAATGTTTTATATTTGATTTATCAATAAATCGAGAAACATCTGCCAAATGTTGTTGTAGTTGTTTTAGTTTATATGAGTTCGTCATTCAGAAGTGAAAATTTACGCCATTTTTATTCCTTTAAAATTGGATTTACTTTTTTTGACATATAGATTTGGATAAATTGGATTTTTGAAAGCTAAACTTTTGTTTAATGTTGAAAAATTCAGTGGCTGGCGAGCAAAAGGCTTATCGGCTATATAGGACGCCAAAGCACCAGCTCGGACACGGTACGTTGTGACAAGCTTCTCAACTCAGCCTAATGCTGAGCCTAGGCCCTCCGACGTCCACCAATATGTCTAGTCGTCTCCACCGCGTTTCTTCATAATTTGTCCGAAAACCAACAGAAAACAGATAATATACATGAAGATTCTAAAAGTTAATAGAGGCAGTTCTCTCTTCTAATTTATTTTTTTTTTCTTTCTCACTCTTCTTCTTCATGTATTACTCACTATAAAAAGCGAAACCTCTTGGGCTCAAATAATAATGTGCGGTGCAAGGTGGTTAGTAGGGGTACAGGTGTACCCTTTTAGTTCTAACTACGAAGTTGACCAGAGCCTGTTGGTGAATAATGTCTGTTGATTTCAAGAGTATTGGGATTACTTTTTCGCTTTCTATGCCAGATTCTGTAATAAGCATGGCTCTCTCTATAAGAAAGAGTGGGCACTTGAATAAAAAATGTTTAACTGTTTCTTTTTCGTGCTCACAGTTTGAACAATGACCGGTCTCATGTTGATTTAACTCAAATAGATCACCATTTAAACCCAAGTTCCCCATTCTTAGGCGATGAAGAATAGTTTCATGATTTCTGTTGTTCAAGTAACACACAAATGTTTTTGATACTATAGTTTTCGTTTCCCGTAGGGGGGATGATGTTTCATTCCATCTTTTTTGCCATATCTCTATGTAGTATTTCTTTATAACATAATTTGATTCTGCTCTGGTAGCTCTTACCAGAGCAGAATCACATTGATTTCTATATTTTTATTTATTCCTGCTTTAGCAAACTTATCTGTTATCTCATTGTGTTGTAGACCACAGTGACTGGGAATCCATTCAAAATTGACCCGGGTGCCCTTGTATTTTAGTTAAAACACAGGGTTAAAATTTCAAGAATGAAAGATTCGTCTTTACAAGATTCTATGGCCTGGAGTGAACTCAAAGAATCAGAAAAGATGACTGCCCCGGTGTAGAGTCCTGGGAGTTGTAATAACCATATTAGGGCAAGTACAATTGCGGCCATCTCTGCTTTATAAGAAGATGTGTAATTAGCCAGTCTCTTAGATTGAGAAACATCATAATAAGGTACATGAAAATATGAAATGCAGCAGCACATGTGCGTAAATCCTTACGTAATACCTAATGTTCAGGGGGGATGATCTATTCATTCATCCCCCCCTGAACAATAGGTATTACGTAAGTATTTACGCCCATGCAGCAGCAGCAGAGTTTTTATCTGGCGATCTTAATCCATTTTTATATATGTGTAAATCATTTTTCCATTTCGAATTCATCAATTCTAGGGCTGCTTGTTTTGGGGCAAAACAGATATCTGTTTTTCGATATTACCTCTTTTAGCTCAGATGACAAATGGGTAGAGAGCATTTTCCAAAAGGGTGTGTTGAAAAAGAAGAAAAAAAAAGAAACGAGGGAAACGCTCTCGGCGGTCTCGCCTGCATAACGCAATTCAATATGATAAACCAGAACGTCAATGACGTAGCGCTCATCCGCATCTCGCAAGAACAAATATCGTAAATTTTATGTGGTACACTTTTGAACTGGTCAAAAAATAAAAATTTAATGCCCTGGAAGGGACATCATTTCATTTCATTTGCATAAAGTACCATAAATAATCAATGGAGCAAAATCTCAAAATTCTGTGAAGAAGTTTAGTGTTCCAAATTTAGCTCTACCAGATAAGGCAAACCAAATCAAAATCGGTCAAGAAATGAGGGAGAAGAAGCAATTTTTGTTATTTTTGGAATAAATTTGCATAAATTACCATATTCAATTAATGGAGAACAATTTCAAAATTTGGTGTAGAAGTTTAGTGTACCAAAGTTTGGTGTACCAAAGTTAGCTCTACCAGATAAAGCAAACCAAATCAAAATCGGTCGAGAAAAGAAGGAGAAGCATTTTTTGTGATTTCGAATAAATTTCCATAAATTAGCATGGATAATGAATTTAATGATTCTGTGTAGAAGTTTTAAATCCCCCTTCTAGCCCTATCATATGAAACAATCAAAATCAAAATCGGTTGAAAAATAACGGAGAAGAAGCATTTTTAAAATCTTGATGTTGATGCCACAACAAAGTCCAAGTTTGTTGACCTGAAATGACCTTTGACCATGACTTTGTGACCTGAAATTCTACTCACATGATTGGGGATACTTGATAACCCTATAATCCAAGTTTCATTGACTAACAACTTACACTTTCAAAATTATACCACAAATTCAAAAACTTAACCTTGGGTTAAGTTTTTGATGTTGACGCCGTCGCCGTCGCCGTCACTGGAAAAGCGGTGCCTATGTCTCGCTTTTTGCTACGCAGGCGAGACAAAAATCATGGTAGCCTTCCAGGAGATTTGTAATTCTTCTGAAGAGTGCATAATTATTTGCATTTACCAGCACAAATGAAAGCTAAAACTGAATAGTTTGTCTAAAGTTCTAAACCTCCATTAACTGGGGCTACATCATAATTTAAGGTTTCTGAACAATAATTAATTTCATTGCTAATACTTGAGATGTAAACCACTATCATGTTCTGATAAAGGAGCACAAACATTTTATCAAACAGTATGAAGAAAAATAACATTTTTAGAATGGTTTCCTTTAACATCTTTTTGCTTATCTCTACATACAGAGATGTAACATGAAGCTGTAACTGTAGTTACATGTGTGCTACAAAATGTTCTCAATATATATATATATATATAACATAGACTACTTCCATTCTGATAAAGTTATCTGTTTGATGTAATAAATATATATTTTCCTGTGAGGAAGGCTACATAGGGAAGTCTGCCAACATAGGAGTGTGTGAGAGGGAAATAACAATGAACATATTAACAAGCCTATCTGTGTGACTGACCTACAACCTTTCATGAAACCTACTAATGTAGATACCAAGGGGAGGAAATAAGATCTACAAAGCTATACCTTTCAAGAAAGCCTTCTTAATGAAGATTATTATCAAACTTATTTGCAGTCACACTGAATTTATCAAAAGGCATGTAAAGAGTCATTCTAAAAACTTTGCTGCTTAAATAATGAACAGGAACTACTAGCCTATACGAGTACCATCAAATGGGGTGGGGGCACAAGGTGATCCTAACTTCTTTTCTTTTCATATTCCTCTCTCTCAAGGGGGATGTCCCCTATGCCCCCCCCCCCCAACTCTCTCTCTCCCATAGCTTAACTCTATAGGCATCATTAACAATCATATTTCACACTCACATGCTGAAGGCTCTTGAGTATCCGGACTTCTTTCATCACAGTCTTTTCCGTATTCTGGAATAACAACAAAATTACTGGTCATAGTAAATACTATAACAGTTCTTCCTTATTAACACTGCACACATCCCACTTTATATACCTCAAATTTATCTATCGATCACAGAGCCTTGGCTGAAATACACATATGCATTGCCAATAACATTCTTTTTTATTATCCCCTCGCCGACTAAGTCGGAGGGGATAAACTGTACATGTAGTAATGCTGCCGTCCGTCCTTCCTTCCTCCTGTGCGTGCGTCCGTCCATCAGTAACAAATTTGATTTGGTTTCCATTCGATAACTTGAGTAATGTTTGACAAATTTTAATGAAATTTGATATGAAGGTACATGGTATCAAAACATAGCCTAAGTTTGATTTCGGGGTATGTAGGTCAAAGGACATAGCTCTTTAAATATGCGAATCTGGTTTCCACTCGATAACTTGAGTAATGTTTGACGAATTTTAATGAAATTCAATATGAAGGTACATGGTATCAAAATACATGTACAACAGTTCGATTTTTGAGTACCGGTATGTAAGTCAAAGGTGAAAGGTAATAGTTCATTAAATATGCAAAAACACCTAATTATATATGTGAAAATGTGGTTAACTTCCTTGCCTAGTAATACAGTGCGTCCCAGAAAAAACGAAACCAAGAAGTATCAATGTTTTATCATAACTTAATCACAACCATAATTAATGAATGATACATATTTGGAAAGCTTAGAGTCTCTTCTTTCAGTTGATGCTACTCAGATGATGCATATTTCACGCATGAGTGATTAAAAGCAATTTGAAGGAAGGAAACCAAAACTACATTTGGCGGGTGCTATCTGAATTTCGAAGAAAAATTCACATTTCTAGAAAGTTGAGTTTATTGATACGGCAGGCAGCCAGTGAAAACGAATTCGTTTGTTAAAATTATGGAAATGCAAGCACTACTTTAAACAAACAGAACTTTGTCATTCCTGGCTCATTTTTCCTGATTGAGGTGTCATATGAAAGGGCAGAAACTCAACTTTCTAGAAATGTGAATTTTTCTTCGAAATTCAGATACAGCCCGCCAAATGTATTTTTGGTTTCCTTCCTTCAAATTGCTTTTAATCACTCATGCGTGAAATATGCATCATCTGAGTAGCATCAACTGAAAGAAGAGACTCTAAGCTTTCCAAATATGTATCATTCATTAATTATGGTTGTGATTAAGTTATGATAAAACATCGATACTTCTCGGTTTCGTTTTTTCTGGGACGCACTGTATAATAGTATAGTCCAATGGAGGTAACTTGTTCTGACGTATATAGGCCATTTGTACCCTGCGAGGGGACGCTACGCTTTGCATTGACTTGTTTTATCTTCTGCCAGTGACAAAAAGTAAAGCTAGTTCCTGGAAAGTGGGAAAAGCTTCTTTTTTTTTCTTTCCTTTTTTACCCTAACCAAATATAACAATAATCATTACAAGCCAAACTGGCTGGTGAATCCTGAACAATATTTAGTCCACTAGTTTACGCACACACACACAAAAAAAAGTGCCACAGAAAAGACTCTTACCCTGATCATAGTCCCACCTGTCGAGAATTTCTTCTTTTCAATGATCTTGACTGCAACCTTACGATCAGTTTGTTTCTCAATCGCTAGCTTCACTTCCCCATAGGCACCACTGAACAAATGAAATTAAGAAGTCTCATATGAATAATGAGTTTCAACATTCAAGAAGTAGAGTCTGACAATTTTTGTAATGATTCTAGTTCCCTGTTTATTTCCAGATTTGATATTCATGAATGCGTATTCATAATTAATGCAAATTGCCCTATGCATTTTCAAATATCATAAAAATAATAAAACCTCATAAATTTGAGATTAAAGGAAACATTTATTCAATACGTAGTCAAAATTGTCTGTAAAATGCATAAAATTAGCAATTTGCATACAAAAATTTGCATACTTGGAAAAAAACTAATTATACCATCTTGTTCCTTCAGTAAATATCTACACACATGCAATATTTGTTGTTCATCGGACATTCAACGGCCAAGATTATAGGGGGGGGGCGTCCCAGG
>BEXV01001064.1:108084-142383 GCA_003118195.1 Hemicentrotus pulcherrimus | reverse complement strand
AATTATGAATATTGACATTTTAAAAATTCAAAAAATGGTTTAACATGTGTAATATGATATATTAAGTACCAAAAGCCCCCAAAATGCATTTAAACAAAAAAAATCCCTAATTTTCTTATTCGAAATGGGGAATGTTGTTAGATGCCATTTTTTCCCCTGCGAATCCTCTTTAATTTTTTTTACTCAATGGGGCCGTGTTTGAGGGTATCAGGCCTGACTTTTTTTTTTCATCAAGTTTTTGGACCCTCTGAAAGGCCATTTGATTGAAAATCAATCTCTGAATATCATACTTGAATACATGTACAAATGAGTATCATATAATACTTCAGAATAAGACATACATAATGAATATCATACCATTGGTTTTATGCTATCCTTTTTGGCATTGATCTATGCATTCTAGCTGTAAACACATTCTAGATATACACACATTATTTTTGCAGCTGATCAAATTGGTACAATTTAAACCATATCAGTTCCTTTTGATGTACAGTTATTTTGATTTATTAATATTGAATAATAATAATGATAAGATTCATTCTGTGTCTTGGCTACTACATGATGATACAAGATTGCATGAATCTAAATATGTTTGATTCTCAATCTAGCTTACCAAGTCTGATGTACCAAGCACGAGAACAGAATGTGTATGATTTTAATAGATATATAATACCAGCGTGTCCTTGATTTATACATTCTTTTCAGCTGTTTTTTCTGTTCTTAATAAGTAGTTAATTCCACTCAACTCAATTGTATTGTATTAGTAATATTTTATTATATTTTGTTGCTTTGAAGGTATTGAACATGTTGAATAATTATGTTAGACAGTACCACCTGTGCGCCTAGAAACATTTTTATGAAGCACCCTATAAATGTAATTATTATTATTAATATGTTCATGCATTTGATGTAGATTTTGTTGATGTTTTCTCATGTTATATTTTTCTAGAAAAAGATCTACAAGGATCAGATGGAACAGATGTTGGTTTCTCACATCTTCCCAGAATTCCAGAGTCCGCATGGCTACATGAGAGCAAGGGTAAGATATTTACATGATTTTTGCTGTGAGAGGTTGGCAGGTGTTAAAATTTGATTCATGTATAATATAATGAGAAAAAAAGGCTAATTTCCTAAAGAGGCTAAATATTTCCCAAGCCTTAGACTTGTCGAGTGTTCAACATGTCATTTAACATAGAATATTCATGTACATGTATAGAATAATATACAAATATACAATGACACTCTAGGATCTAGCTTAAACTATTTGCATCTAAGGAACATCAAATAGTACTATTCTCCCTAGGGCCAATGAGAATGATTCATTGTATTTTGTTTTATATCCCTTCCACCTGTACTATTCCTTAGACATTCACATCATATTCAAAAAGAAATGCAAGAAAAAGTAACTTACCTATTGCCTATACCTAGTCTATATACATGTATCACTGATCCTAAAGCATCCAAAAGTTCAAGAAAGTTTCTCAAGGAGTTCATCCAAAAGTTCAAGAAAGTTATCAAGGAGTTAATTCAAAGGTTCAAGAAAGTTTTTTTCAAGGAATTCATCCTAAAGTTCAACAAAGTTTTCCAAGGAAATTTTTACCAAATAGTTAACAGCAGGAACTATTCAAAACACAAAAATGTATAACAATAACGCATGTACAAGGCTTTTCTCACTCACTCACAGTACAGCTATGAAATATGTACTGCGGCTGCACTGTTTGCTTGTTCCTCATGTTCAGTGTTGCTGACTGTGATGGTCTCATAGTAGGTGGTTGGGGTTGACGTTGAGGTGGACTACCAGTTGTGTTGGTGATATCATCTAGGACACTGACAGAGTCAGGGATATCTCTCATTATTTGATCAATCTGACTGTCTGTCAGCAAGTCAAAATTTGGTTCTTCTTCACCATTAGTACTACTAGTACTAGTAGAGGGTCTAGATCTAATATCATTCTCCCCACTCTCACCATTCGATACAGACGTTGTTGGGCAATGAATCTTTGATAACGTGTGCGACATACTTTTCTTTTGCATTTCACTTGTACGAGAATAATTCTTGATGCTTGTCTCGGACCGGTGGCCAGAGACAGTCATTATGTCTCTTGAGGCATAGCCAGCATGATCTAACATGAAGATAGTTCTTAGAACATCTGGCATTCAAAGTGATTGTTTTAGTCATAGTTCCAAGGCTGTTCTTTCCCAAGACTGCTTGTCATACCAGGAATCATCCGGATCAAACTTCTTTCCGGTTTTGCCTTTGCACCTCTGCCACATGAATTCACAATTGGGGTTTAATTTTGCAAAGTATTTCTTCATATATTTAACAGGGCAGTCATCAACATTGCCTGGACCCTGGAGTGAGTGCATTTGTCCTCCTTGTGCCTCTTCATCATCATCTTGGTGATTTTTGGTATTCATGTCTCTCATGGTGTAAAAATCTCCATCCTCTTGTTCATGCAAAATGAAATCAGTTGGCATCATGCTCCTCAGGTTCTCCATCCCTCTGTTTGCGAAGAAAACCATCACGTCTATGAAGACTTTCTTTTGCAGACCATCGGGTGTGTTTGTGTCCAAACTGCTTTGAACCAATACCATGTCATCTTTACTCATTGGTGGGTGGTGCTTGATGTTGGCTTTGCCTCTAGATTTTAACTTCTTCATCATGGCTTTGAAGCTTTTGTTACTTGAATTGAAAGGAGGATCGTTGATAATGTCAACTTTCAGAGATTTCTGAAAATTTCTCTGCAATCCAAATCTGATTGACTGCATTGGTTTCTTGCTATACAATCCACCAATTTTTGTTACGGCGCCAGCATAGAATCTTGCAAGCACAGAATCGAGTGATTTCACATCAAAATCATCGTAACTTAAATAATCATTTTGATTACAAAATTCACGGAATATGGACACAGCATACTTAATTTGTTTTTGAGTGTTAACACTGTCAGTTGAGTTCATGAAATCCATAAATTCATCGTCATTATATTGCTGGAATCTTGAATTGCTGCCATTTTTATTGTTTACAAACAAAATCAGCTGTTCGAACTTTGTTCAGAAAATATTGGTTTAAAAACGATAGCAAAATAGTTGTCAACAGAAGTACCTGTTTTTCTTCACTAGAAAACGATCGCGATATTTTTCGAAGTCGATCGGGAATAATCGGTGAAAAGTGAAGAAAAGATTTACAGCTGCTTTTCGGATCGGCTGCTCGGTGAGCGCAGCTATTTTAGTGCAGTTACTGCGGCTGAGCGTGAATATAATGACCTGAGCGCCGTGACACCACGGGAGTTGGCCATGCAGAGGGCATTTGAAATCCCGAGGCTCGCTGGATTTTCACATAGTACCTTTTTTTCCCTAGGGAAAAAAGGTACTATGCGTGATGTCATCAATTAAAAATGAACTATTCCGATTTAGTCGGCAGGAAACGTCTTTTAAAGTAAAAATATTCTTTTTCTTGTTTTGTACACACCTAATGCAAATCTTACGATAAGGGATATAATAGAGGATATGGCATGCATACACATAATACAATCTTTTTCTTTTCTTTTCTTTTCTTTTCTTTATTGTTCTAGGCTAACTGGGTGGTGCATTCTTTCAGCGAGGTCAAGTACAGATCGGAGTCCAACTTGATCCAAGCCTTAGACCTAACCAGGCAGTGTCTGGTGAGAGACAGTGACATGCCAGTCAGAGTAGAGTCAGCCTTTGCCCTTCAGATGCTCATCTCCAGTCATGACAAGGGCAAAGAACTCATGCAACCTCACGTCAAAGAAGTGATAGAAGGTAGGTGGCTCGGTTTGGTTTGGTTTATAGCCGTTTGGTCTACAACTAGGTCGTCTACTACCCAATTGGTCTATTCCCATTTGGTCTACACCCAGCCTGTATAGATAATGTAATCATGAAATCATTATTAGACCTTGTGGGTGGCACAGGAAATGGACATTAGACAGACTGGGAATTGGACTAACTGGTAATTGGACTGAATGTTCAATGTACTACATGATTAATAAACCAAATGGGTAGTAGACCATATAGAAATTAGACCATATGGCTATTAATCTCAATGGTTATTAGACTAAATGATAAGTAGAAGAAATGATCATTAGACTATGTAGATAGTAAACAAGCTTGGTGTAGACCGTATGGGAATACTTTTTATAGACCGATTGGGTAGTAGACAAACCGGTTGCAGATCATCTTTTGGTTCTACGACGCGCGCTTCAGCAACATTTGTTCCATTGTCAGGATTGAACTAATAGTGACTGCTGTGAGAAGCATGGTTAAAGGGAGTGAGTTGCAGTTTCCTTGCCCAGGAGGTTATGATTCACTGACACCAGACTTGGTGGAAATACCANGGAAATGGACATTAGACAGACTGGGAATTGGACTAACTGGTAATTGGACTGAATGTTCAATGTACCACATGATTAATAAACCAAATGGGTAGTAGACCATATAGAAATTAGACCATATGGCTATTAATCTCAATGGTTATTAGACCAAATGATAAGTAGAAGAAATGATCATTAGACTATGTAGATAGTAAACAAGCTTGGTGTAGACCGTATGGGAATACTTTTTATAGACCGATTGGGTAGTAGACAAACCGGTTGCAGATCATCTTTTGGTTCTACGACGCGCGCTTCAGCAACATTTGTTCCATTGTCATGATTGAACTAATAGTGACTGCTGTGAGAAGCATGGTTAAAGGGAGTGAGTTGCAGTTTCCTTGCCCAGGAGGTTATGATTCACTGACACCAGACTTGGTGGAAATACCATATATAGGCCTATCAATAAATACCCCCTAGTCTCTTGGAGAGGTTTGGGGTGAGGGAAAGGGAAGATAATGACTTTACCATATGGGGGAATGGGTGGAAAATGCAGAGCATTACATAATGGTCATAAGGCATAAAACTGAAGGCTCATCCCGGTGATTGACAACACCTGTTATTGGGTAAACACTCAAATTAATTAAATAAATTGTTTTCAGGTGAGTAAAAGCAGACCCTTTGGCAGGAATGCGGTTTGCTTAATATAGTGAAAACTTGGTTTGGGTTTAATGGTTTGTTTTGTCCTGACTGCTATTTAAGTAAGTATTTTTATTCTATCTCACGTTTGACTTTGTATCTTGGCTTCTACATGATGATACAAGATTGTATGAATCTAAATATGATTGATTCTCAATCTAGCTTACCAAGTCTGATGTGCCAAGCTTATACAATCAAATATCAGTTCTCTAAATATATTATCTAAAGAATCTGAGTCAACCTCCTGTTTCCAAACGAATGAAATGTGAGAGCGTTCTAAGAGTAAATCGTTTCTTGTGAGTTGTGACCTTTGTTGCAGATAGCGCACAAAACGTGTGTTTCTTTTAGATTCCTTATTGACCACATTGCGAGACAAACGAATATCACTAGCGATATTATTTTCGATACCTTTGTTCTACGTTGCATTAAACAAATGAGAAAGCTCATCATTTGTTTTTTCACCATTCCCACAACTCAGACCTCTTTCTATAAACTCCCAATCTTGACGATGCTGTTGTGTTTTATCTTTGTCCCTAGCTCTTCTCGTTGTGATCCGAGAAACCGAGAATGACGATCTGACCAACGTGATGCAGAAGCTCATCTGTACGTACGGAGATGAGATCATACCTATAGCTGTCGATATCACAACACACTTAGTAAGTCACTATCTCGGTTTTAGGATAGGATTTATTTCTAGAGCTAAGTTCATCACATATTTTTCTTCAAATTGGCACAATAATATTGTTCTTTTGAATATTGTTCTTTTATCGCTACACTGATAGAATGAAATGCAATTTCTCTGAAAACAACATACCNATTTGTTTTTTCACCATTCCCACAACTCAGACCTCTTTCTATAAACTCCCAATCTTGACGATGCTGTTGTGTTTTATCTTTGTCCCTAGCTCTTCTCGTTGTGATCCGAGAAACCGAGAATGACGATCTGACCAACGTGATGCAGAAGCTCATCTGTACGTACGGAGATGAGATCATACCTATAGCTGTCGATATCACAACACACTTAGTAAGTCACTATCTCGGTTTTAGGATAGGATTTATTTCTAGAGCTAAGTTCATCACATATTTTTCTTCAAATTGGCACAATAATATTGTTCTTTTGAATATTGTTCTTTTATCGCTACACTGATAGAATGAAATGCAATTTCTCTGAAAACAACATACCCAGTCAAGGATCTTTCTAATACAAGTATTAAAGTTTCTAAATAGGCATTTTTTTATCGAAAAACATCGAAATCGTTTAGCACATTTGTAATCTTAAGCATTTAGTGTAAGTTTTGTTGGATTCTGTGAGAAATTTATTTTTTATATTTACCAGTTCTCAAGATTATAAATCTTTAAGCTGTGTAGGTAATTGAAACTTTTCTTGGTATTATTTTTCATTGTTTTTCTTGGCTACTACATGATGATACAAGTTAGCATGAATCTAAATATGTTTGATTCTCAATCTAGCTTACCAAGTCTGATGTACCCACAAGATAACAAACTCATTTCAGTATATAAATAGGTGACTGATGTCGCAGCTGTGGTTAAATAAACATATGATTCATATTTTACTCCTCAATTTTTTTTTTTTAACAGTTCTGTATGTTTGAGGGGGGAAACAAAGAATTGTTTACTTATTTCCTACTGAATTCTCATATAACTCATAGATCTAGTTCAGAACTACCTTGCTCCAGTCAGCAATAAGTTGAAATTATTCCAAGAAACTAAATATTTCTGAATATCCTATCTTGTATGGAAGTGTCATATTGAATACTATGATAATGCAATGATGGCATGTAGGCTTGTTACTTGCAATGCCATTCATGCCAATACCTGTGCATTAGAGATTCTTACATAGTTTTAAGAAGTGGGTCAGCTTAACTGTTCAGACAATAAGCAATTTATATATCATCCTTTCCACTGGATACAAAATGCTTTGGGCCATCATTCTTGGGACACGAGGGACTTTTAGATTTGCAGGAAGACAATAGGTCTATGCTACGATCGACGTCCTTTTAATGCACTGATTTGAATGGACGTCACACGAATCGGTCCACCCAAATCTAAAAGTCCCTACAGATACAGTCTAACCTGCTTTAGTGACCACCTGTCTACAAAGGCCACATTTTTGGTTTCCCTCAAAAATTGTTTCTCATTGAAAAATGTACTAAGGGAACCCGTCTACAAAGACCACCTGTCCACAAATACCACTTATTGTGTTTCCCTTTTGCCAGACGCTATATTTTTTTTTTGGGGGGGGGAGGGGCAAGATTATGTGTTTTGATTGAATAATATCATAAATCTTTATTTTATGAAATACAAAACCTTGCACTGATTTTTGTCCGTATTTCTTTTCAGGCTGATACCTTTTCGAATGTGATAAACAGTGATGATGCAACGGATGACAAGGCAATCACAGCTATGGGTATCCTCAACACCATAGAGACCATCCTCAATGTGGTAGAGGATAAAGAAGAGGTAGGATCATGATATATAATAATAATAATAATAAGTGGGTTCTTGTATAGCGCTCATGTCGGTCAGATTTGACCCTCCTGGCGCTCCCGATTATTACCCTGGCTTTAGCACTGCTGCCGTACGGCGCTGTAGCATTTCAAGGAACAAATTCCTACCAGGTACCCATTTACTTCACCTGGGTGGAGTGTGGCAAATGTCTTGCCAAAGGACATTAGTGCGGTGGCAGAACTCAAATCTTTTGATCGACAGTCCATTGACATATCCACTGGACCACAACACCTCTACATATATCAGAGATCATTCAATTCAATTTTATTTCACATTTCTTTAAAATCACATCAAAAGATATACAAAAAGTATAAATTAACGATATAAATATAAAAACATTAATTTATATGGTACTGTGAGAGAAGGATGAAGGGTGGTAGATGCGTGGAAGCAACAAAGGCCATTGGCCTGTCAAGGTTGATCCCCTATGTCACCACCCTTCAAGAGAAATACATTGTACAAAATATGATAAAATAGAAACAATCAAACCAACAGATAATAATATAACATAGCATAATCAACGATACCAGGCTTACGTCTGCTTGTAGGTCCTGGTACATTATTGTTTGATGCTTCAATGCTTCTTATATTGCTGTGTAGAAAGATTATCAGTTTCGTATGCAGGCACACTCAACTCTGGGTTTACACCATACTCTAAGGCTGCGACGAGTAGTCAAATACTCAGCCGCCATTTTTTTGTCTCACCATCGTAGCAAAAAAGCAAGACATAGACGCCTCTTTCTGGTGACGGCGACAGCGGCGTCAACATCAATAACCCTGCCATCAAACTTCTTGCTGAGGCAATGACCGCATGACATTCAGAGAACCCAACTCCTTCAAAGTACAGTGGTGTGTCTAGCTTTAAACCCGAAACAAAACTTGACCTAACCTGGTGTTGTGCCTGGTGTAGTACCTGGTGTTGTTCCAGGTGTTGTAGCTGGCGTTGTCAGAGGTGTTGTTCCGGGTGTCATTCTTGGCGTTGTTCCTGGTGTTATAGCTTGTGTTGTTCCAGGTGTTGTTCCTGTAGTCGTTCCAGGCGTTGTTCCTGGTGTTGTAGCTGGCGTTGTTCCAGGTGTTGTTCCGGTAGTTGTTCCTGTAGTCGTTTCAGGCGTTGTTCCTGGTGTTGTAGCTGGTGTTGTTCCAGGTGTTGTTCCGGTAGGTGTTCCTGTAATCCTTTCAGGCGTTGTTCCTGGTGTTGTAGCTGGCGTTGTCACAGGTGATGTTCCTGTAGTCGTTCCTGGTGTTGTAGCTGGCGTTGTAGCTGGTGTTGTTCCAGGTGATGGTCCTGTAGTAGTTCCTGGTGTTGTAGCTGGCGTTGTAGCTGGAGTTGTTCCAGGTGTTGTTCCTGGAGTTGTTCCTGAGGGATATAGAACTATATACCTATATTCAGGATTTCTGCTTTTAGTTTACTTGATTATCGGTTGTTGTTTGGCATTGGAAAAGACATATATAAGGTGTGACAAATGCTCAAGTTAGAGCCGTTGTTCCAGGTTTTTTTCCTGGAGTTGCTCCCGAGGGAAAAAATAAATGTTTCACCATATCGAATTGCGTAATGCAGGCGAGTCACTGAGAGCGTTTCCCTTGTTTGTTTTTTGTGCCAGCGCCTGGCACTGTCCACGCCGATGCTTATACCTGCCTGGGAGGCAGCGCCGGCATGGTACCATGGGTAAAAATGTTTCCCAGCTCAATCTCTGTCAACTCACCACTCAGAAACAGGGACCAAATGTCTGGATTTCTGTTTGGATTCGGAGGAAAATTTATTATTCTGTCACCTTCAGTTTAAAAAAAAAAGCATTGTTTACTATTATTATTATTATTATCATTATTAGCCTTCAACTGCAACTCAGTAAAATTGCTTGAGTTTTTGGAGACGGACTTGGGATACTTCTCCCGTAGTATGGCAACAAAAAAAACAAACAAAAACAAACAAACATGGCGTCCGAGTATTCGCCTGTGCGCCTGGGAGTGTAGTCGAGTACCTCATTACACGGTTATACACAGCCTTACCCTACTCTTTGCGAGAAGTGAAGTGTATTGACGTTCATAGGGTGCGACTCTCCTACACATAAGGCTTGTAGTTGTCGTTCTAAACCGAGGAAAGGAGTGTTTCCCCCTGAACCCGAGCTTGCATCGAGAACAGAGGGGAGGAGCACGCTTACACACAACACGGCGACAATCACTTTTTTAATTTTTGTCTGTCCAGCGCAGGGCTCAAAACCTCAAACCATTCAGAGAATAAAGAGATTAGGGCATGTGCACAAAACTTACATTTGATGGTAACTTTGCCATCAATTGTAACTAGCATGGAAACCTTGATTTTGATTGGCTATCGAGCCCTGTTACCATGGATCAATGTCAACTCTAAATAAGGCACGTGCCTTTAGAGATATAAACATAATTTCTTTTTTCTTCCATAGATTGTACTTGAGCTTGAGAAGAAGATTCTGCAGGTTGTAGGTGTTGTATTGAGGAACCATGTAATAGGTGAGTATATTAGAAAGCTACGGGTTATTCCACGTAACCTTGGTGTGAGGTCTCCTACATCAAATGGAAAATGAAATCTACTTTTTAAGATATTTCTGAATAAATATAGTATAATTACACTTTGAGACAGCCAAAGTTCATTGAGGAATGGTTCATAAATATTTAATTTCCATTTTTTTCATTTAAATCACATATATTTAGCAAAAGTTTTGTCCCCCATGAAGTGCATTTCCCCGCCAGTGAATGTTGTATTCCTGGCCTTGAAAGCTGGATTGCCTCTTTGAAGAGCGTACTTCATATTCTCTTTTGAGAAAATGATGTCTCGAATGAGATAAGGGCATGTTCACACATGCTAAATTCTCACAATGCATTTTGTTTTGATGATTTGCATGGATCTTGCATGATTCATGGCTACTACATGATGATACAAGTTAGCATGAATCTAAACATGTTTGATTCTCAAACTAGCTTACCAAGTCTGATGTGCCAAGTATACAATATATATGCAGTTGATGTTGATAGATTTCATACCAATGTGGGCCTTAATCTGTAGTAATATTTGTTATTCACCTGTATATCAGAACAGCCAATGATAAGTTGGGGTTAAAGTCAAATGAGGAAGTTAAATTTTGATAAAGATTAAATACAAATCAGTGAGCTCTCTCTATCTTAGAAAAAGTATCCCCTGACAACAAGACTTTTGAGAAAATGATTCCGCGAATGAGTTAATGATATATACTACCCACAATATATTTTGACATCAAGGGAGACTGTTAGGAGAAAGACAGACATTTATGATATTTATTTACACAAAAAACGGGGAGAATAAACCGAGGGATAGAAGAGAAGGTTTTCTTAGTTGCAAATGAATTGCTATTGATAGCATTATATTGTGTTTCCTTATTTCTCCTAGGCTTCTATGAAGAAGTTAAAAAAATTATTGGTTGCAAATGAATTGCTACTGCATTATATTTGCATTTCCTTGTTTCTCCTAGACTTCTATGGGGAAGTAAAGGTTTTATTGGTTGCAAATGAAAGCATAATATTTGTGTTTCCTTCTTTCTCTTTAGATTTCTATGAAGAAGTGTTTTCATTGATCTTCAGTATGACCTGTACCCATGTATCCCCTCCACTCTGGGAAGTCTTCTACTATCTGTTTGAGACCTTCGCTGCAGACGGATTTGATTTCTTTGTCGGTAAGACATCCGCTCTCTTCTTCATCTCAATACTCAAGTCATCAATGATATTTTACTTTGTTTGGGCTTTAGATAAAATATGCATAAAGTATTCAGGCACTATAATAATAATTCTGCTTTTATATAGCACTTAATTAATACATCGACGATATCTCTTACATATATATTATTACCCCGGTCATCGGATTCAGGCTTGCCGAAACACAATGTATGCATATTTTGTGGAACATATAAGGTGACAGTCAGAAGTGTTCACTTATATCGGAGAAAGGGGACATTGTATGGTACAAAAGCCACCAGATCTAAAAGCAAGCTTAAAGCTTCTTCTTTTTTTTTTAACAAAACCTTGTGATGAAGTTACCATGTGGAAAATCTTGCTGTACCGTAATGTGATGTAGATCAAGAAGGCAGTGTTTTACAGTGCAAACAAAAATGTGTCTTTTGCCAACCCAATGGCAACTACTGGTTTGTTGGGCAATCACAAAACAAAAGAATATATGCCATGTTGAGACCCAGTGAAACTAAGTTTGCCAAACTCTGTATTTATATGGCTCTGGGAGAAGGAACAGGAAGAGCGCCCTTTTGAGTTCAATCTTCTCTGTTTATTTTCTTTAGAAATGATGCCAGCTCTTCATAATTATGTCACAACCGACCCTACTGCCTTTGTTAGTCAACCCAAACATCTTCAAATTGTCTATGAGATGTGTAAAAAGGTGAGTCAGTTCAACAAGATTCTGGGCCCTAGGGGGTGTTTTACAAAAACTAAGATCGACTTTATGTTGGACTTATCTATGGCAGGCCATTCATGCCACTGTTTGCTCTCACTATTGGTCTTTCAATTATGATCTTTACATAATATTTTTTCCTCCATTAATGAACTGTCAAAAATGTTCAATTCTGAAGATTTGTGACCATGATTTGTAGGTCTCCTTGAGAGACAAATGCCAGTAAAGGGTGGGTGCAAACAGTGGCATGAAAGGCCTGCCATAGTTAAGTCCAACTTAAANCCCCCCCCCCCCCCCCCTGGTTATATGAAGAGTTGCAAACTTTTGAGTGATCCAAATTGATTGCAAGTTCTCCTGTCAGTCAAATTTTTTCAATCTCATATCTCTCAAGTAGACAGTTTCGATTGCCAGCATATTGTGACCAATGTGAATCTCTTGCAATTCTTAATGGGGGGCCATCTTTCAACAAATTGCTTGTATATACACTTGCATATATTGGGAGAACGTGAGTTGGTCTAGTGGTTAAATTAGTGGTCAGCCTTCACAATGATTCAGGGTTCAATACTTGATGACATCAATCTGATGGTGACAATGGGTCCCCCCCCCCCAAAAAAAAAGGGGGGTGGGGGACTTATCGGATCTGGGCCCTGTTTCATAACACTTATCATCAATAGCAAGTTACAATAATTGTGATCAGCTACTGAGACCCCCTGTATGTGATTGGTATTGAGCAAAGTTGTCATAGATCTGTGGCGGTCATTAGGGTTAACAAGTTTGATGAAACGGGGGTGTTTCACAAAGATCCTAAGTCGAACTTAACTCTAAGTTGGACTTAAAAATTATGGAGAGCCATTTGTAGCCTAAAAATAAAATATTTCCAAAAGCAAAAATTTGATGTATTTTAGACTTTTCATAAATTCCACATCAAGAACATGAAATCTCCTTGATAATAGAAAGTATGAATCATTTGAATCAACATTTTTTGCCTTTTTAAGTAACTTTTACAAAATATTTTCAATGATGCTAACAGCTTTCCATAAATTTTAAGTCCAACTTAGAGATAAGTTCAACTTAAGATCTTTGTGAAACACCCCCCTGGACCCTGATGGATGCACATCCTATCAAAATGCAATTACAGAAACTCTGACTGGTTCACTAGGTTCACTAATTTGAAGATGAGTTGATTACTGGGTAGATTAAATTGTGAAAGAAAGACACAGTCTGAAAGCAGTCAGAAAAGGTTGATAATGTACAGCACAGGAAATGATATATACTGTGAGGATTTATCGTCCAGGTTAGCGAAATAATTCAGTTACTGCACTTAATTTCTGCCATTCTTGACATTTCTTTTCTAGAAGATCATAATCTTCAGCCATTAATTGAAAGTATTGTGTCGTATGTAAATGTTTCTGATTTTATCTGATTGATAGATAATGCTAAAACTTTGATTTGTTACAGGTATTAACTGAAGAAACAGATGAAGATGCCCAAAGCCACGCTGCCAAGCTTCTTGAAGTCGTTCTCATCCAATACAAAGGACAGATAGATGATGTAAGTTGCCAGATCAGGTTTTACATCATGCATTTTACAAGAATCATTAATAACAAAGGAACAAAATTAACCTAACAGTAGTATTGTGAATTAAAGACAAATTCTGATCATGTGACCTTATATGTCTGGATGCCTATGCCCTCTGGTTTGCATTGGTAAATGTATGAGCTATTTCTAAATCGACATATAGTTAAGCTTGTACTTGGTATCTCATCAAGCTCTCTCTCTTTCTCTCTGTTACTCTCTCTCTCTCTCTCTGTTTTTCTCTCTCACTGTTTCTTTCTCTCTCTCTCTCTTCATTACTCTCCCTGTTTCTCTCTCACACTCTTTCTCTCTCTCTCTCTCTCTCTCTCTGTTACTCTAGGTGGTGCCTCTCTTTGTGGAGTTGGCCTTAGCGAGACTAACGAGGGAGGTGAAGACGACGGAGCTAAGGCAGATGTGTCTACAAGTCGTGATATCAGCTCTCTACTACAACCCTCTCAAACTCCTAGAACTCTTAGATAAAGTCACGATACCAAACACCAACGAGGCTGTCACTGTTCAGTTCATCAAGCAATGGCTCAAAGACACAGATTGTTTCTTAGGGTAAGTCGGTTTTCAACTCCTTCCACGTCACGGCTGTGAATCTTACCCAGCAGTAGTGGATGTATAGTATACTGTGATTCTCTCCCAACTGGAAGTACTTGACAAATCTTCAAAGTTTATAATTGGAATTCTTCATAACATCAATGGCACAATTAAATTAATTTTATTGTTAATTATTCATTCTTCCCATCTCTCTCCCTCTCTCTTTCTTCCCCTCTCTCTCCCTCTCTATCCCTTTCCATCTCTATCTCTCTCTTTCGCTGTCTCTGCCTCTCACTTTTCTAAGGGTTATGATGAAACTTAAAGTTTGATGGAATTGCTAAAAGGTTCCTAAAAAATAGGTGCTACATACATGTAGATATTATAATTATTTCTTTTCCAGGCAGTATGACAGTTATTTGTCATCCTTGTGCATGTCCCATTTTGTTTCTCTTCTTTCCCCCTTTTTTTCTTACGCTGGGTCTCTGTCTCTCTGCATGCACCTCTTATTCCGATCACAGTCTCTCTCGCTCTTTCTGTTTGTCCCCATATCATTCCGTCTGATCTTTCTGTTATCCTCCCTCCCTCTTTCACTCTATCTCTCTCTCTCTCTCTCTTCTCTCTCTTCTCTCTTTCTCTCTCTCACTCTTGTTTATCTACCAATCAGGGCCCCGTCTTACAAAGAATTGCGATCGATCGCAGTTTTGAAACAACGGTTCTCATTGGTGCGCGTGCTGTACAATATGCGCATGTAAGGATGATCTTGATAGGCCATTGCCATGTTGAGATTGATCTCAACTCTTTGTAAGACGGGGCCCAGACCTTTCTGATTGAAAGCACTGCTAATGAAATCATGATATTATTTTCCTCCAGGCTTCATGATCGTAAGATGTGTGTCCTTGGTATGTGTATGCTGCTATCGTTACCAAACAGACCGCCCGTTGTGAGTGAGTTGGCCAACGAGTTCTTACCATCGCTACTTCTCCTCTTCAAGGGACTCAAGAGAGCGTATGAATGTAAGTCCAAGTACAGGCTATTTTGTTCATCGTTACCTGACCACATCTAAGATTTCAGTTCATCTGATCTAGCTGATCATTAATGAATGATGTACAATACTTGAAATCAAATTTTAATGTATGCATCAAATTTGAATATATTAGAAAACCATTTAATTGCTTGAAGACAATCGATTACACAATGCTATTGCATGATCAGGGGAGTGTTTCACAAAGACTAAGACCGACTTAAAGTTGGACTTAACTATGGCAAGCTGTTCATGCCACTAGTTGCTCTTACCATTGGTCTCTCAATTGTGGTCTTCAGATAACACTTTTCCTTCAATAATGAACTATTATAATATGTAAATTCTGTAGATTTGTGACCAGGATTGGTACGCCCCTTGAGAAACCAATGCCAGTAAATGATGAAAGACAATAATGGCATGAACAGCCTGCCATAATTAAGTCCAGCTTAAAGTTGATCTTAGTCTCTGTGAAACCCCCCCCCCCCCTCCCCCAGTACTTGACTCTATCTGTAAGTGGTAAATGATGATGTGACATTGCTTGCTGTGTATATCTTTTTAGGTCGGGCTAATGCCGAGGAAGAGGATTCTGATGAGGAGGAGGATGATAGCGACTTTGAGGAAGATGAACTAGAGAGTGATGAGGATGAGATCGATGAAGATGGAGCTGAATATCTGGAGAGGTTGGAGAAAGCGGTGAGTAATAATACTTTTAATAACAATAACAATATTCTGCTTTTATATAGCACCCAATACATTGATGCGACGATGTGCCTAAGTGCTTTACAGATATATACTTGCATGTTAATCCATAAAGTGGAGTGACAACAAATTCTGAAACTTTGCATAATGGATACGGCATCTTCTAGTGAATGAGCCAATTAAGTTTCTATCTATATCTCAAACATTTGTGGAAATATTGCCAATGAATTATTTTCATGATCTTTAATTGATGATTCTGCTTTTTTAAAAGTACATTAGGAGAAATATCCATTTTGGCTGTGCAGAGTGCCGTGATAATTGACACTGTGCGATACCAGTAGGTTAAAATTGTATAAATGTGGTATCAAAAGATGCATAAGACTCTATGCCATAAAAAAAACGGAAGCTTGAAGTGCCAAAATAAACAAATTGTACTGGAATGCTCGTTAAGGGGGAGGGGATGGACCATGACAGTTAAACTGATGATTGTAATGACAAACTATATATTTGTATAATTTTCAGGCTGCTGATAGAAACGATGATGACGATGATGATGTATATGAAGAGACCGCCTTAGAGGGATACAACACCATCCTAGATGATGATGAAGATGCCGATGATGAATATGTCGTCTTCAAAACCATCATGCAAGGTAAGACACTCATGCATTTATGGTTATCCAATGTTTGTACTATACATGCTCTTGTGATAACATTAGCATGTGCATGCACTTAAAAAGGCAAGTAGTTGGAATGCTCCCCAGGAAGTGGAGAATATGCACTCTAATGTGCTGATTAATGATTAATAATGATAATGATATTTATATGTCTTGTTTATCCAGGGTAGCCTCATCAATATTCATACTGTTCTCCCTCAGGGCCCTGCAAGCATACTATTACCCGGCTTTAGCCGAGCTACCATGAAAAGGTGCTCAAGCTTGCAATGAATTTCTCCCTACCGGGTACCCATTTACCTCACCTGGGTGGAGTATGGCAAATGTAGATTAATGTCTTGCCTGGGACAGGGGTAATAATAATACTGTAAGCACTTGGTCGGTTGTAACTGGTCAAGCGCTTTATATGAAACACTACTGCTAAGTAAAAGTAGAAGTTTAGTACATCCAAATGCAATAAGAAGTAGAAGTTAAGTATGTCTTAATGCAATTCAAAGTTTGAATGAAATTTGTGTCTTTAAAACAAAGTCTTTAAAACGAAGTGAAGAAAAAGTCCTGCAATGCAATTAATAGTAGATAATTCATCTTGATGCATTTGGTCGTAGAAATTCAGTAGAAATTAATCCATTAGGTAGGTGAAATTAAGTAGACATTGATATACTTTGTTGCTGAAATTACATTAAAAAATAATGCATTTGATAGCAGAAATTAAGTATATGTTTTGTGACATGTCTTTAACAGGTATCCAAGCGAACGATAACACTTGGTACAACGCCCTCACCAGTCAGCTAACCTCTGAGCAGCAACAGGAGCTCAATGATGTCGTCATCTTAGCCGACCAAAGGAAAGCAGCCGCAGGTAAAAGAATCATTATTATCTTCAGGACAGGAATCTTGAAGGGCTAAATCAGAGCTGCCAACCATTACGTCTTTCCTAGACTTTGTCAAACAACTGCCCTAAAATGTTGATTTGATCACAAATTCAATAGAAGACTAAGGTTAAAACATACTTGACAAGAAAAATATTCTCAAAAAGAATGAACACCTATAATATAATACAGTGTCTGAGATTTGGTGTAATATTGAAGCCCTAAAAAATTGCGCTTTAAAATGATCAAGAAGAGCCTCAAAAAAGTAAAAATCTTTGAGTGACCGGTTTTACCATACTTGTTTTCCCCAATAGTTTGTAGTATTATAAAAAACTGTTTTCAAAATTTGTAATTCCATATCTTGATGGTAAGACAGGCGATCGGCTTGTTAAAGTCATGGTGTTCCTGACTGACCCAAAGGTTTATGATTATGATTGCAGCATGTGCTTAATATATACGTATATATATATATATAATAGCCTTATATTTGTGCCAATCCCTAAGAAACCTAAGGCATGTTATGTGAAGATTTCAGGACTATTAGTCCAGCAAGTCTTAAAACCAAGTTGCCATTGAATATCATCATACCAAATAGAATGAAGGATCAAATTGACAAAGAATTGGGTCTGGATTAGTTTGGTTTCTGAACTCGAAGTGGTACAAGGAAAGCTTTATATTTAGTATGACATTGATGCAAGAAAGGTATGTCGCAGTAAACAAGGGGTTGTATGAATGCTTGATAGATTAACATTTTGTTCTTCTCTATTTCTTTTCAGAATCTAAGAAGATTGAACTGGCTGGAGGTTACAAGTTTGCCAACGCTACCGTACCTGCATCTTTCAACTTTGGCAGTGGCGGGGGAAACATTGGATCTTGAGTGGCTGGCTGACTGCAAGACTACCAGTACACCTATCCAAATCCCAAAGACTCTTTAAATGATACGTGTGTCAGCACCTCCATCGATGTCTCACTGTCATCTCTTTAATCTGTACCTTCAAGTAGTCGGAAATAAAGTTGACCCGACGACCTTTGCACTTCATGGAGGCAGCAGGTTAGGGGGTCAAAGGTCATCAGTGATGTGGGAGTAATGCTAATGAATGACGTCTGACTTTGTCAGGTTGATTTTTCGAACAAAGGCCACACACAGGTTGTCCTTCGGTCAAGGTCAAGGTCAATCAGGGGTGACAGGTCAGTGGCTTGTAAGGACAGATCTCTATATATAGGTCAAGCATTTTTGTCTCCAAAAACCAAGATATTTCTACATGGATGATGACGAGGTAAAGAAAGTGCATTATTGAAACATTGGCTAACATTACATTTGTTGTGATTTAATTATTGTGCAGTTGTATAAAGTTTGTAAAAACACACTTTACAGTAGCTTCATTCCTGTATTTACTTTGCTTATTGCTCAGTTTTTCATTGTCTAATCTCTAGTTGAAAATAGAAGACTCACCATGGGCTCACGGGCAAGTGCTTGTGTGTGATGCATGACATGGATCAAGATTGTTGTCAGATAACTTGCTCAGGTCTGTATGGCCTCACCATATATTCAATGTAGATGAGATTAGTAGATCATGGTCTGGGACCAGTCTCTCTTTATTTCCATCATTCAAGAAAAGACCACATCTGACTTTGATAGGAAATATTTGAAAACTCTGAATATGTTGTGCTGGTTTGACTGAATTTTGTGTAATGCTTGTGAATGGTTTGAGAACGCTCTGTGAAACCAGAATTTTTTGTGGCATGAAACTGTCATGAATTTTTAATGACAACATTTTACATTGCATGAAATTTCAGCGAATTAACCACAAAAAAATTGTTTTATGATGTGTATCATTTATTTATTTAATGGCGTGAAACATCCATGAATCTGGTCCATTCTTAAAATTCATAAACAAGTATGGTAGATGCACGGCACCCCGAGGCAAGGTTGAGGTATTTTACACCTCAAAACTTTGATTGCTGGTTAACTCTTACTGGGCCAAGAGGCTCTGCTTTTCACAAAATTTTACCAAAAGATGAACAATGCTTTCTGTTTGAATGCCTCCACTTCCTCGACCATGGCTTGCATACACACCTGTTGTGTTCAAAACTTTTATCAGTTTTATACAGGTTTCTGTCAGATGCCCACTTTAGTAATGCAAAATATAGAAAAAAAAGAGGAACGTCTTTAATTGAGTAAAATAGATAGATAGACCTGTACATTGAGTGTGTTGTGGTGAAGTAGGAGTTCTTAAGAGCTTTGCTCATGAGTTATATTCACATTCTGGTGAAAAGGACTGTAAACACTGGACAAAGTTCTTGACTTCTTATGCCTCATCCTCCATCAAAGGCATCGTTTCTAAACTAGTACCGCACTTAGTGCACAGTGGGGAAATGACCAACACCAACAATAAAAACCTAAAACAATGTTCATTGAATCTCTTTTTAAAGCAGCCACGAGTCATGAAAGTGGGCACTTTGCATGTCTATGTTGACCTGCCTATTGTCATGGTCTTCCCTTGGGTTTCTAATGATGATGATTATTGTTATTATTATTGCTATGATTATTGCAATGCCCCTATTCCATTCTCAATAGCATTGGACTAAGGGTTTTGTAAACCAAATTAAATCTTGCTCCTTCTACACTATAGTATCAGAATACATGATCTGCTGCCACCTCCATAAATGAGCCAGCACTGTTAATATAAAAACAAACCATTGTTCAGATACGCAGCAATAAGCTTCGCCATTTTCATTAGTTTATGTTGTTGATGTAAGTTAAGTTTAACGTTTTAAAACATGAAGCTAAGTGAATATGCATAGGAGCTTTGTTGTGCGCAAATGGCATTCATTCACACTGCAGATAAAGCGTTGTTTAGTGTGTTGTTCATATCTGAACGAGCCTCAGCTTGAATGATGTGAATCAGAGATTAACCCCTCCAATGCCATGGATGGCAACTCCAATCCCACCTAGTATATTGCTGCTAACCATTCAAACTAATGTTCCCAATTTTGGGTTCCCCAATTTATCTAAAAACATCTGTGTCGAACATGTACAAATTACACCACATCCAGGATTTAGTCTTGAGAAATTCTTACTACATTGAAATTGTCTGCAAAGACCACTTATGGGAGACAAGAAAGATAGTCTTTATAAGCAGGAGGTCTTTGTAGACAGGTTCCTTTAGTACATGTTTCAATGAGAAACCATTTGCAAGGAAAACGCAGAAAGTGGTCTTTGTAGACAGGTTCCTTTAGTACATGTTTCAATGAGAAACCACTTTCGAGGGAAACAAAAACATGTGGTCTTTGTAGACAGGTGGTAACTGAAGCAGGTTTGACTGAACCAGTTATAAAGGTCTACAGGCATGCAAGAGTTTGATTGCTGAGCAGTGTTTGTGTGTTGGATAAGGAGTGGTGACAGTTGAGTTTTCTTCTTGAATTGGACAAAGGCACTTCCACTGTAAGATATGGCCCTGTAGTTATTTAATGCCCTATTTAACCCTTTTGCAATGATTATACCCCATTGTGTGGTTTGGCTCAATACCTTTCGATCCAGAGCCCCAATTCAGAGACCTCCTAATTGGAAGATGATATATTTTATATCTGGTTTTCTAAGTCGGAGGTCTAATTGACTGCAGGGAGTTCATTCATATTCATGGGGCACTCAACAAGGAATGTTTCTTAGTTTCTCAGATTGTATACCCATAGACGGAAGTCATTGACTCCTATCATTTGTAATGCCCATTTCTGACTCTCCATTGGCCAAAAGGTTGTTGAAATACAGGCCAATTGCTACTGGTCAAATGTGTCCCCTTTGTGTAAAAAAAAGGTCATTCAATTCTTCAATATAGATACTACAGAACAATAATGATCTTAATGATTTACATGAAATAGAGCATTGGGGGGGGGGGGGTCAAAACGTCGAGGCAGCGTTCATGTAGCTGCCTTCTAGAGTCCTAAGTAGATCCATTGATCCACTTTTTATAAAGAATTTCTATTCACTTTTGATTTAAGTTATTATTTTCCTATATAGGTATCATCAATATAATATTACCAGGTACTTGTAATTAGTAGATATTAGCCTCATGCAGTGTACCTTAAATTCACTTGAAACTATTATATACATCTAGTATTTCATAATTACATTATAACAAATTCTCGGGTTATCAAATTTGTATTGACAACTTATATGTACTGTGATCATCTAAGACTATGGAGATTATATTTCCCTTATTTATGATATTTGCCTAATCGATGAGCTATAGGTCAAGTGTTATCTATTAACCCATCAAGAATAACAATTATTCTAAGTTACTAAATTGGTCGGCGTTCCTTCTTCATGTTAGCCACTTTGGTATTTATTGCCTAAATGGGTAAATGGACTTTGTCATAAATTGTTTGATATTGCCCATGGAGTGGTGAAGTGTGGCGTCATCAAAAATCTATTTTGAGAATTTTTCAATTATTTTATTCATTTTCCAAAAGAGCATCAAAAATAATGCCCAAATGTCGAAAACCAATTGAATATGGTAAGTATTGGCTGAGATATGACCATCTGAATAAATATATGTCCTATGGGAAGTCAGTGTTATATGCTCTGGCTCAAAAAATTGAGAAATTCTCCAAAAATAGATTTTTATGACATCACAGCTTCGGTACTCTATTGTCTTTAAAAATGATGATATTGACCTCAGTGTTGCCAGTCGAGGTATTTGAATACGTATCTTCCTTTTTAATATCTCTGTTGTGAACAATTGTATCATAATGCAGCAGAAATTGGCGCACATCGCTCTTAAACGTTTGCTTTTTCCTCGGCTTAAGAATATGATTTATTTTAGGATTAAAAGTCAGGTAATGTTGAAAATGTCCTTGATGAGTTAATTGAGACCTTATCACCTCATTAAATAAACTTTGTATAAAAGTGTTTGCGTATTGCTATGGAAACAAATGCAAAATAACGTTTATGAATGAAATATGCTGTCAATTTGATCTTTGGAAGATTTATCATCAAAGAGAATTTTTAAGGAAAAAGTATAAAAAGACATCAACTTGAACATGTTTTGTTCAACGGTTCACGAATCACGAGGATGAAGTTTTTGGGACATGTATTTCTTTTGTTATAAATTTTCAATGTTGATGAAGAAAAATTATGAATACTGTCAAAGACGGCATGACCGAAATTTTTATATTGTGAAATAAAATTAGTCACTTTGAAAATATGCTTGTCTAATCTATCTTTTTGTTTGATAACACATTGGCTACTACCTTTAAAAAAAAAATCAACTTGATCAATTTCAATGACCTTGTACGTAATATTTAGAAATGCGTGAATATTGCGGTGGCATAAAAGGGTGACATTGTCCTTGAGTTGATTTTTTAAAAAGTAGTTGGCGATTGTGTTATTTTTCTGACCAAGTGTAATTCTTTAGGAGGTGCGAGATGAAATCTCATCTGCTAGGAGCTAGTAAGTTGATTTCTGGGACCCGTCTTAAAAAAAGTTACAATTATGGGACTAAGCAAACATCTGTTACATGTCATATTCAGAAAATGGAGGCATTTGAAGAGCCATGATTTTCAGGAATATTTTTTCTCTGATGTTCTTCCATACTTGCATCATAACAATGACAACGCTCACATATTATTGTTCACCTCTCTCCCCAGAACTCGACCTTCTCTTTAAAAGAAAAGTTCAAGAGTTGCCAATTCATGTTTGATTGATTCCACCTTCAAACATTCTGTTTAATCGTTCTTTCTTTCAAAATTTCACTGACCCGTTTCTCTCATTTTTCTGGTTCTAATAAAACCAACTTGATATCAGGGTGGACTTCCCCTTTTAATAAACTCTTTTGGCTCTTAACTTACATAATATGAGTGACGGGAGATGACAAGTTGATAAGAGGGAAGAGAAAGAAAGGCCTTACATATATGATAAATCGAGTAAAAATTAAAAGTGATTAATTAATATTTGGCTATAGAGGTGAATAATTAATGTCAATCGTTGAGGTCGGTCATATTGATAAGGCGATGAGATATTGGCACTCAAATCAAAATGATATATATTGGACAGGTTTCTGATTGGGTGTTGGAAATATAATTACAGTTCTATAAGTAGAAATGGAGAGGAAAGGTCTATAATATTCAGCTTTATGTCACCAAATCTTTTATGGAAGGAAAAAAATGATTGCGGATTGCGAAACGTATTTTGTCCATTATCATGATAAGATCTATTAGGAGACAACCACATACAGTATTATGAAGACGAAGAGGAGATAGAGCGGAAAAGAACGAATAGTTTGCATGTACGTCTACAAGTAAAAGCAATCATTAACTCGCATTTGTAAACATTCATTTTATTTTCAAAGATTCATATGAAATTACAATCATTAAATTAAACCCGCCATTCGGCATATCAAACCCGTTCTGCAAATACAGTGCATAAGTCAAAAATTATCATATTTAAATATTGGAAGTTTTGGCAGAAAGAAAACAAAAAGTGACATAGTAAAAGGTGCTTTAGAACATACAAAGTTTTACACAAGATCGTTTCTTCCCATATTAATCGTATCTTAACCAATCACAAATGTACAATAAATATTCCGGTTCAATCAACCGTCTTTAATCCGATGTTCCATCGCACAGCTTTAATGTATCAAACCGTTTGTAACATATTGGATACGAGGCTGGTCCGGGCCGCGTCTTTTTTTAAACCTAACCTTGCCATCCTATCGTTGCATTTGATTGGCTCAATAGGAACCATAAGTCCTGCGCTAGTTTTAAATATTCAAGATACGCACGCACACAGGATCCGATGCGATTATTTATCAAATAATTGCAAAGCTATTTTTACTTTTAAAGAATGACATAGCGAGAAAATCGGGTGGCTTACCGTAAACGAATGACTACCCAGGCCATAAATTGTCCGTAATCATTGCGATATACTGGTTCAGTTCAGAATCTGGCCGATGTAATTTTGATCTCCACCACACCATACCAACGCAAATATTCATATATTCAAATATCAATATGTAGGGCAGCGTAGCAAGGTAATAGGTTCAAGTTAAAAAAAGACGCGGACGGGCAGGGGCTTACATTTCCGTCGCGGGTCAATAACAATTTTCCGCCATGCATAGACCAGTCACTCGGCCTGATAAAGCATCTCGTAACTAATGGACGTGAAAAGTCGAAATCTTAACATGGTAAGTCAAGTTGACTTGTTTATGATATTTAACGTTATTTACAATAAATAGTAACTCAAATAACATTATCTCACAGATAAATACAATGATTGGTAAGATACGATTAATTGCAGCAAAATTGGAGATACGATTAATATTTACGTTTGATTGTAGGTTCAATTTACAATGGTTTTGCATAAACAAATTGTCTAATTTATGTCAACACAACTGATTGGTTTTCCTCGAATATTTACATAATTATGTATATACACAGTATATAATAGAAAATTGGGTCTGACCGCTTGACCGACGGCCCGCGAGACAGAATGTTAAAAAGGTTCCGAGAAAATATGATTTTCGGTCTTGCGGGCCTTCGGTAAACTATAGGCTAACCGAGAAATCAGGCAATGACATTTCTAAATTGTCTTACAACAATGTGTAAAAATTGTATTAGTGATGTTTTCATTTGCACATCTAGGCAATTAGAATTACGAACGTCACTGCATGTACTATAATATGCATGCACATTGGGAATGTGTGAGTAGGGACGTGTGTGTGTGCGTTTGTAAGTGTGGGTGCGTGTCTTGTGTGTAATATGAATCGTGGGAAAACCCATGACCAATACAATTATATAACACTACCTTTAGAGGAGAAGATTAGAAATGAATAGTATAATAGTACAAGGCAATTTTATGTTAAAATATTTAAATTTTGAACAGTTTAACAATTTGAACTCGACAGTTGGACAACTTGAATGCTAGCTTTTTTAATGGAAAAGGGCAGTATTCTCGTACAATTACAATGGCCGTGGAGGTTCAAAATGTTTTACAATTTCACGTTTGAAAAAAAATTATTAATCTGGTACATGTACAGGTTCGCCTGGTACGTCACATTAATTTTCAAGAAATGACTTCCATGCCATGCTGAAAAGCATTACATCATGCCAAGAATATCTTCTTCCTTATATCTCCTACATTTTTCTAGAGGAATTTTGAACACCAAAGAGGCAGGAAAACTTTTCATTTTTTAGAATACCTGCACTTATTCTTTAGGGCGAGTTTTCTATTATGACTTACTATTACCGTAAGTAAGGCTTCATTTTTTGAGGATATTGCACATTCAAAACTTTACTGTTGAAAATATTTATTTCCATGGATCTTAATAAATCATTGTCTTTACTTACTTTTATACAAATAAATACAATAAGTTTGTTTACAAAGGGAATTCGTATCAGTATTATAACTGTTCTTTTAGAGGGCCCTGCAATTAATATTACTCAGCAAAATCCAGGTACCAATTTACACCTGTCTTGCCAAATCATCAAGGACATTAAAGTCGAGCTGAGATTCGAACCCGCAATCCTAGGATTGAGAGTGAAGTAAATGAACCCCTATACCGCGACACATCCAACCCTAGATACAGGTGATTGAAATAATGGACATCATGTCATTACAATCCAGGTTTTACTCGTTGTATTTGGGAATCGAACCCGCAACTCTATAGGATTGAGAGTAAAGTGACTTAATCCCTATACCACCACACACCCAACTCTAGATACAGGTTAGTGAAAGAATGAACATCATGATTACGATCCGGGCATTACTTGTTGTCATGGTAGCAGTGTCAAAGGTTAATAGATTATTGGATGCGAGGGGTATGAGGCTCGTCATAGGTAGGTGTGTTCGGTGGGATGAACTCTTCCGGTTGTAACTGATAACAAAAAAATAACAAGAAAATAAAAGAAGATAATAATCATGATAATTAAAACAGTGATATTAAGAACTAGAAAATCAGTGTCATCAATAATAGTGATGATGATGATAATAGTGATGATGATGATAATGATAATAATGATGATGATGACAATAATAATAAAATATATAAAGATAATGATGATAATAATAATATGAAGAAGAGACGAATGATGATAATAAAAATGATGATTATATTAATAACAAAATCATTAAAACATAATTAAAATGAGAATAAAAACAGTCATAATAATAATCATCACCATTATCATCATTCATAAAGCGCCGTTTCTATTCAATGTTAACAAAAGACTGCATGAAATACGTATTTCTCTTTACATACAGAAATCCACCCTATTAACGAGAACAAATGGGGGAAATTATATCGGTGCCTTATATTTGGTGTACATTTCATGAATCTCTTTTTTTTTTTAGTCTTGAAGGAAAAGATCTATTTCATCTAAGGGGTTGTCAGTGTGCAATGATATATTGCGTGGTAAATATATTTGAGCTGCTATAATTATCAACGTTTTTTTAATGTAAAAATTGGAGGAAAAAGATAAACTTCCCCTTTACAGAATATTTAATGCAAAGCCAGCAGAACCATATAGTCATTGTAAATAGTTGAGAGTTTTCCTTTCCTAGTTTATCACGTGATTATATATCACATGACCTGTCACCTGATACTTACAACTTCTGTTCTAATGGATGCCATGCTGTCTGACGGTAGATAGCTAGGTGTGTGTATAACATTCAGACTGTAGCCCGAGTCTATGCTTCCATTATTTCTTGTATGTAAAATGATGTCTAAATGCAGTGGAAGAAAAAGAGAACAAGTTTAAGATAAGTTATCTTGTATACTGGAAGTTGTATAATAGTGACGCTTAGAGCGTCACGGCGTAACGGACATGTTCGATTAGGAAACACAATTGTTATTATCAGTATTAGTAGTAGAAGTAGTTGTAGTAGTAGTAGTAGTGGAATTAGGAGTAGTAGTAGTAGTAGTAGAAGTATAAGTAGTTGTACTAGTAGCTAGTAGTAGAAGTAGTAGTAGTAGTAGTAGAAGAAGAAGTAGAAGTAGCAGTGGTGGTAGTAGTAGTAGTAGTAGTAGTAGAAGTAGCAGCAGCAGCAGCAGCAGTAGTAGTAGTAGTAGTAGTAGTAGTAGCCGTATAAATTACACATTATCTTGTTTTCTTAAAGGGTTGGCCTCTTACAAGGTTTATTTACTTTTTGGCCACTGCCATCCTCACTTTTTATAATTCACCTCATGTATTGTCATACATTGTTATGTTTATATATCTAATTTTTATTTGTTGATCTCTTGAGGAGAAATACATAAATTTTATAATATGAAACAGAATGGGCGAAAACCGCAAAATAGTTGAGTAGTAGTAGAACTTTTAGTAGTTGTTATCACTGTCATTACATTTGCATACAGCATACACGGGCATGAAAGCCAAAACAAGCAGAGCCAAATCTGTAAATTTGTTGATGACTGTTGATCAGCTATTTTTGCATACCTCTAGTGCTGTGAGCTGACTCGCTTCTATCCATAAGGTGAAGGGTGTCGATGGGTGAGTTCTTAGCAGCCGTGGTCGATGATCTCCGTCGTTTGATTTTATCGATCAGCTTCGAAGCGAACGTGGTTGATGTATCATTCGACTGAGAGTATTCAAACGAAAAAAAAATGATGGTGATAACAATTATAATAGACGTAGATTTGTCACATATCATGCTAAACATATATTCTCAAGGTATGGGCAGATGGTTTAAGTATGTAAGACAATTTATTGTTTGCGAAATGCAGACACGAATTTAATCAAAATGTAGTCATCTTATAAACAAGATATTTAATGCTAATTCTGTCTATATGTTATGCAACTGGGTCAGTTCAAATGAAACACTACTACAAGCCGTATGCCTTTGATGATATTTTCTAGATAGTTAAGACTTCTTTTCTGCAAGGAAAATGTTTAGAAAAAGGTAGTGGTTCTATATTCTTGAATCGTCTACAATCTAAACGTGGAATTTATTCTACACTGTTTTCCTTTATGGCTAAGTTAAGATTATTCTTCATGAAAAATCCATCATTTTTGGATAGATAAGTTCAGTTCCTGCTCTACCTTCCTTCTATATTCCTCTCCTCTCCTCCCCTCTCCTGTCTTTCCTGTCTCTCCCTCTCTCCATTTCTCTCTCCCGCTCAAACCCACCAACACACATCATACGTAAACACTACCACGCCCGCCCACACTCTCTCACTCACTCCTGTTTTTATATCTCTTTATAAACTTTCATTTCATGTTTCGATTTATATTAATCAATATCCTCTATCATGTCTATTCTCTCCCTCTTGTTAATTTTATATTTTCCTTCTTCGCTCTCTTCCAACGCCCCCTCTCTTTCTCTCTACCTCCCCCTCTCTCTCTGTCTCTCTTTCTTCTAACTTGAATTCTGCGTCGCCTCGCTATGTTTGTCACTTTCTCGTCCCTTTTCTAATTCTTTCTCATCCTCCCCTTCCTCCTTCTCATTCCATCTTTTTGTATTGCCGTCAATTTCTCTTCCTTTGATCCCTACCTGCGTAGAGTTAATAGATGACGGTGTAGGTACTGAACTCAATCCATCGCCTCGTCGTAATTTTCTCTTCTCAGCTTTCCTAGACAATGCTGCTCGAACCTGAATCCAAATAATAAAAGATTTATTTTGTCAAATCCAATCCAATCCATTACAACAAAATCTACGCCGAAAATCGGATTGTATGGTTTGTACAGTCATATATTGCCTTTATTTCGTAATCGCCATAAAACTGTCTACTCTGAGTAACATTTTTGGAAAAATATTTCTATAGTTAGGAATCGGTCGATTATTGTATTGAATAAACATAACTCCTCAATAGTTACTGGTATTTTAACTGTTAATGAGATGAAAATGTACAAAATAAGATACAATAATTGTGGTTTACAACAGGTCATTTCCCTTTCTTAAAATTATTTCTAATTGAAATTGAATGTCATGGAACTTTAAAGTTGTCCAGTCATATGATATAGGGCTTCATGATTTTGTGTTTATGTTTGTGTCTGTCAAACACAATCATGGTATCGCTACCATATATTTTGAAATTTATAACTTACCTCTGCATTGAATGCGCAGTATAGAAGAAAAATGAGAAGACCCTGTTGAGAAAATGTAATAACAATTATAAGTGTGATAGTAATAATAATAATATGAATTATAATGAATTTATTAATGATAATAATGTCATTAATAATGATAATAATAATAATAACGATAACAATAATTATGAAAAAAATGATTATGGTAATAATGATAATAATGCATTGCATTGACAGAGCACAGTTTCAAGTGATAACATTGATCGTGAACAAAGATTTGATTTAAAAATCATAATTTAGGAGACATTATTGATATAACAACAACTAGCATCTCTTCGTAATCATTATCCACAGCGAGATAAGTCTGTCTAGTTTGACTGAGTAGGAAAAACCACCCCTGCTACCATCATCATCATCATCATCCTCTTCAACAATACCATTAGCTATAACTACAACAACAACATCAAATACATCATCATCATCATCATCATCATCATCATCATCATCATCATATCCATGACCATCACTAACCTGAAGCGCAACTGTGATGACGAAGAGGTATGTAAAGATGAGGGTAGCACTGACAAGTAACATAAACCCAAACACCCATCCAAGACCGAGGATCGGTACCAAGAGGAAGGCTCCTTTTACTCCAGCTCTAAAAAGGGTATTTGTGAATAAAGTAATGATTTATTCATTCATTCATTCATTCATTCATTCATCATTCATTCATTCGTGCTATTCATCATTCATTCGTTCATTGATTCATTCATTCAAACATTCATTCATTTAATCATCGAATTTAAAACAAATTAAGAACATCATGCTACATTATTGATTATATTTAGCAAGACTCTGTAAACGGGATAAATTGCCTGCTACGTGGCCAATAATATAAGGGATATTAAAGATTGGAACCAGAATTTACAACTAAGGGGTCCAAAATTTACCAGCCCTGCTTTTCAGTGGACCTCTCCATTTCCTCTAAATATAAATGCAGTTAAATTTATAACTCAATGTTTGTCTTCCTCAAACGCATAAATTACTGTTAAAATCTGTAAATTACAAATGTCACTTTGTTTTGTATATATTTTACATTGAATACGGTATTATGTATTGTATTTTGTTGGAAATGAAAAAATAAAAATGAAACGAAATGAACTGTCTATTTTCCGGATAAATTAATTGTTCTTCTGTTTAGATATTGTTAATTGATACAACAATCTGGTACTTGTACATATTATAGTACACATGTGTATGTGAATGACATCTCTTTCGTGCCAGCCATTGCACTTACTTGACATGGTCATAGTTTTCTTGTTTATGGGCTGCTGCAGACTTCACGATGACCCGTACAACCATGCACAAAATTATCAAGTTGGTCTGTTGAAGGAAGAAAGACACAATGATTAAAATGACAGCTAAATTCGAGCCATCTTCCTCTAAAATTTACGACATCGTGCACTGCTTCTGTTAATTTTCACTATTACTACTTCTACCCCCCCCCCTCCTTCCCTGACTATATGTCCTTCTGCTTCATGGGATTGACACCTTCTTCATTTTTATTAAGTAGCCTATTTGGCGTCACCCATGGGTCTCGAACCTACATCCAGGTTTTTCTCTATACATAGTGCGGCGGGTACAACATTAGCTACTATATACTCACAGTAAAAACGAGGATGACTGGACCAGCAAACGCCCATATTAATCCTCCATCCGTAGTTAACCAACACCTAAATTTGATCAAAGTCACAGAAACGTAACAGTATCGTTATTTTAATCAATGTATCACTTAATCATAACTATTAACACCAACACGTACTTCATGGCCTTCAATATTTTGTACATTATTATATTCTAAACATCACAGTGGATACTCTTTGCCTATTAACGTGTTAAAGGAATCCGTTTCTTAGCTTTTGAATGAAATAATCATAACTCTGAATGTCTTTACAATAAACAAGGTCGCACAGACCTTTAAGATATCATTATTGCATCCCCCATATAAATAATGTTCGTACATTTCAAAAGAAGGAAATGGTCAATAAATTAGTCTGAGGTTGATCCTTTGAAATTCATTGAAGTCGTGTTAATAATTGTTAATTAATATCGAATATATTACATGAGGTACACAATGTGCATTCATTCAAATGACTGAAAAGCGCGTTGAGACGGCATTTTGTATTGAGCGCTATGTAAATCCAAACTATTGTTACATCAGCTTCAAAGACATTATATTTAGTTTGATAGAAAAACAAAGGAAAGCATTTGTATTTTCTCACAGTTGTCCAGCTCCGTATATGTTCCATCGGATACCGGCACTAATGGCAACAATAGGTATGGGCACGCCTGGATAAAAAAAGTGCATAAACATAGGGTCAAATTTAAATATTCGACTTTCACAAAGGTTTCTATTATTACCTTTATGTGCTTTCATGATATTTTCCAAGGCATAACCAATAGTGACATTAAAAATAAAAAACCTACTTATAGTAGCCGTGGATTTTTGTTAGCGGTCATAATTAGTTTTCCATAGGAAGTTATTGAGTGCAGAACTAAATTGATTAAGTGTCATGCTTAAGCTTTAGGAAATTCAAGTTTTTGACCGTATTCGGTTTACAATAAAAGCACATGAAATACATAGCAATGTTAAAACAGTTGTTATATTAATCTACCGTTATTCGAGAACGACAGCCAGATTGATTTTCCAAAAGTTGACGTGTAATTATATTTCTTTACTGCTCCTTAACCCCCCNCCCCCCCCCCCTCTCTCTCTCTCTCTCTCCGCTAGGCCTCTCCTTTGACATCCGTAATCCACACAATAATATTACAATGTCATTTAAAATGTTGCTTTATTTAATTATCTAATATCCTGTAAAAAAAAAAATATATATCAACATCAATATCGTATAATTCCATTTTTTGGTTTTTCTATGTTATATTGCAAATGTCATCTGATATTTTGTCATGTTTAAAGCACTTTTTCATGTTTTGATGGAGTTATGGAAATAAATTTCTTACCCCATCCCAAGAGTAGATAATGGATGTATTTCATCGTCTTCCCCGTCGAGAACACCTGTACGATCTGAACGTAGAGGTTTATTCCTTCTAAAAGACTCCAGCAGAACACACTCAGATAGAAATAGTGAAGGCACAGGGTGATGGCTTTACAGCTGATCTGGAGTACGATATGATGAAGAAAAAAAATGGCAACATCGTTATTAAAAACATTTTTGGGAGTGCAAATAATTATTCTTGGCGCCAATGTTCTATCGACCAATTAAAACGGCTACCCCATGCCCAAGAAAAATATAAAGCAGTAGGGCTTCTCGCCTTATGATTGTATTCAATGTAATAAAGTCTGACAACCAAATATGAATTAACAATCTAATCCTTCATCACTAACCAACGAAGTTAGAATTTATGATTTGTTTTTCTTTAGTACAAAGCAAATGGGACGAATGCTCTAAAGGGCCGTCGTAGAGTTTCAATTTGCGTTTTATCGGTGACCCATTTGGAAGTTCTTAAAGATTCAATTTGTTTTCATCGGACTTTCCTCTAACTATTCACGGATCTAGTTCTCTCAATTTGTTTTCTTTTGAATCAACTTCAAGATCAGACTAGAACTCCTATTTTGATGTTGCAATTCGAAGTAACACAAACGTATCTTTATTTTCCCCTTTGTATAAAACATGAACTTTCGACTTTAGAAGCTCTTAATTTGAGAATCATGTTTACCTTGTTTCTGCTGGCAGCATCTATTGACAGAAAGAGACCCTGAGCGACGGTGAGGGCAGTCACTAGATTCTTGTGGATTTTCACTCGATCTGAGGTCAATGCACTTTAAAGATAGAAATTTGAAGGAAAAAAGGTTACCATTAATTCAAGTTCCAGTGTTTAAGTAAATATGTATTTTTTAATATAGTATATTTAGTTGCACATGAAGCTTGAATTGTAGAAATATGAAATTACCTTGAGTATTTTAGTTAACAGTCTTACAGTGAAGTAGCTCTTCCGTGATGCATTGTTTGTATCATTGCATTAGTTATTTATTGACGCTATCACTTGTCTGTCTTATACGTGTCTTTGAATGATTGCCTATAAAATTGTAGGAAGAAAACCATGTTATAGAAGAGGACAGCTTGGGAAAAAGGTCGCATTAATCATGCGTTCAATCATAAAACTACAGTTTTATAGAAAATAACTTGTGTAAGCCCTGTGGTACATTGTTGGAGGCTCTTGACTCTCATATGAAAGGTTCCGGGATCGAAGCTTGCTCGGTCCTTACATTCTTGGATGAAGTTACTTTGTTCAACATACGCTTTCTCGACAAAGGTGTAAATGGAAACACGACTCTACTGAGGTAATAATAACAGCAGCGGCCGCAGGAAGGGCTGTATTGGTACTGATGTAATTACATTAAGTAAATAAAACCAAATAGACCATTTCATGAATAATCACATTCAATGCCTAAATCTTTGTTAAGTGCCTCGTCAACAATATGTTATTCACCTGTTACATATAGTTGTATTTCAATAGTCAAAATGCGAATTGCATATACGTTCGTTGCTGTCAGGTAAGACGAGCCACAATGTTTGTCCTACCTAGCAACAATCAATGTATGCAATTCGCATTTTGACTATCGAAATACAATCATCTTTAATAGGCGAATGAAATAAATTTGTAACGAGGCTCTGAAAAGATTTGAGCGATAAACTTGATTACATCACGAAAATAGTAAATAAATACTTGTTATTGTAAGATTTTATTTCTTCAAGAAGCACTTTCTTATGCTAAGTTCACACCGACGCCGCATTGATGGCGCATTAAATCGGCGAGGAAAGCGGCGGCAAAGCGTAACAAAGCTTAATTAAAGCGTAAGGACCGTAATAGAGCGTGAGAAAGCTTTGAGCATTTCGGGACATTCGGCAAGAGCGCCAAA